>JBCEWC010019034.1:0-11634 GCA_038996855.1 Solanum aculeatissimum
ATCTATGTATATTAAAAAAACTCTATTTCAATATGTCAGTTTAAATGTCTATTTAATTTAAGTATAGGGTATTTTGATTTTTCTATTTAAGTTCATCGTGTGTTGATTTTACTGTTATATTTATTTAATATAAAATTTTAAAAAATAATAATTTTTTGTTAGCATTGTATTGATGAACAAGTAAAAGTGTAAAAACTTGGCGAAGTCAACTACCACAAAGCCACGCGTAAACTTCACTTCTTGTCTCTCTCTCACCTCCACACATTAAGGCCCCAAATTTCCACCGGAAAAAACACACTTTAAACCACCGTACACGGCGTTCTTTTCACCGGAAAACACCCAGAAACTGAAAAAGAAAATCATGTTACGTGACGTGTCAGCTTGCAATACATACAATTACGGTGATGCCCTTTACTGGGATGCCCGGTATATTCAAGAAGCTGGTTCTTTTGATTGGTACCAGCGTTACTCCTCTCTTCGACCTTTTGTTCGACACTATGTTCCTACTTCTTCAAGGGTCCTCATGGTTGGCTGTGGCAATGCTGGTAATCCTTAAATTTGAGCTAAAATTTTGAACTTTTCTGTGGATTTGATTTATTTCTATTGTTGGTTTTGTTGTTTTACTAGATAGAAATTGAGCTGAAACATTTGTACTTTTTGTGATTCTTGAAGAAGTTTTTCTCTATTGGGTCCCCTTCTTTTTTGGGTGTCTTTGGTTTGAGCTTAAGTTTTGCCTTGTTCTGTTAC
This sequence comes from Solanum aculeatissimum, assembly GCA_038996855.1. NCBI lineage: Eukaryota > Viridiplantae > Streptophyta > Magnoliopsida > Solanales > Solanaceae > Solanum > Solanum aculeatissimum. The sequence continues at coordinate 748 of JBCEWC010019034.1, forward strand.
CTGATTGAGAAAATCATTTCAATTTGACTATGATGTTAAGGATTTCCTGTTTAGAGTGAGCTAAGAAATGACATTTTGCTTTGTGTTGTAGCCAAATATGTGATTCTTGAAGAAATTGATCTCCACTGGTTACCCTTTTGGAATTCTCTGGTCTGAGCTTAATCTTTGCATATTAATCTTTTTAAAAGTTGAAATCTTTGTGTTGTAGCCAAATATGTGATTCTTGAAGAAATTGATCTCCACTGGTTACTCTTTTGGAATTCTCTGGTCTGAGCTTAATCCTTGCATATTAATATTTTCAAAAGTTGAAATCTTTACGTTGTAGCCAAATATGTGATTCTTGAAGAAATTTATCTGTATTAGGTCTCTTCATTGATGGGCTTTCTCTGGTTTGAGCTTAACTGTTACCTGATTGAGAAAATCATTTCAATTTGACTCTGGTGTTAAGATTTTCTTGTTTGGTGTGAGCTTAGAATTGACATTTTGCTTGGTGTTGTAGCCAAATATGTGATTCTTGAAGAAATTGATCTCCACTGGTTACCCTTTTGGAATTCTCTGGTCTGAGCTTAATCCTTGCATATTTATCATTTTAAAAGTTGAAATCTTTGTTCTACTTTTCTTAAGCCAACGGTCTATCAGAAACAATCTCTTTACTTCTTAAGGTTGATAAGGTATGTGTACACTTTATCCTACTCTGATTCCCTTTATTGGATTACAACGGATATGTTGTTGTTTTTGTAAATTTGGAACTTGCGATTTATATCTTTGTTAATACATTGTTATGTGATTTTTGATGAAATTCATCTCAATCCCATGTTGATGATTCCTTGTCTAATATGAGCTTAGGATTTGAATTTTCTTTTATGTTATTGGTTGGTTTGCTTTGATTTGATCTCTACCTGGTATGTATGCTTCAAACAATTCTTGAAGAAATTTATATCAGTTGGCCCCTGCTTTAGAAATTTTCTTGCTTGATTTAAAATTTTGCATCTTTTGTGAAGAGTTTTCACGTGATGAGCTTTGTTTTGCGCCTGGTTTTCTGATGCTTCAAGAAATGCTTGAAGAGATTGTTGTTTTTTAGTTTTTAGTTTCAGATTGGAGGACCACTATTTGGAAAGGAGGCTTGTGGCAGGATTTTCTCGCCTTTTGAGACTAAAGTTTTCATTTTTATTGATTTTAATGTCGTACGCAACTTGGATATGTGATACTTGAAGAAATTTATCTGAATTTGCCGGAACTCAAAGCTCTCAGTTGGATGCTTTAAGTATTTTATATAGTATGAAATGTTATAATAATCATGTTTGACTGATTACAATCATGCTTTCTCTGGTATTCTGTATGTGATGTTCAATGTTATGGATTTAATGTATATACTAAGATCAAAAGGATCTTTTTTTGTTCAGTGATGTCGGAGGATATGGTTAAGGATGGTTATGAAGAAATAGTGAATGTTGATATATCAACAGTAGCTATAGATATGATGAAAAGGAAGTATGAGCATGTCCCGCAGATGAAATGTATGGTAGCTGAAGAACTTCTCAATTCTGATATAGAAACCTTTTTACGGTTCTGGTGAGATAAATCTTTGTTATAAAGATTTCCTAATGTAATTGAACAGACTTGCAAATGGATGTCAGAGATATGAGCTTCTTTCCTGATGAATCATTTGACGCTGTCATTGATAAGGGTAATGATGTCACCCTTTTTCATGTGCTATTGCTAATTATTTTCCATTCACTTACTATCTTTTCTTCTACGGATTCTGATCTTTTGTGGGCTCATCTGGTCATTACTGTAACAGGAACGCTTGATTCATTAATGGTTAGTTGCATCTTGCTCTCTCTCCAACCTTGTCAAATTTGTTCATGTGCTAACTGATTCTACACTCTTTCAGTGTGGTACCAATGCTCCAATTTGTGCTGCACAAATGCTTGGAGAAGTGAGCAGGTTGGATATTCTATGGTGTTTCTTTGTAGTTATTCGTTCTATTCACTTCCTTTCCTCCATTGCTGTCTCAAAGTCATTGTTCTTTTTGACGACTAAGAACTTATGGCAATTGTCTTTTCATGTGTAGGCTTCTCAAAAATGGAGGTGTTTATATGTTGGTAACAAGAGGGCCAAATAGATTCCTACTTGTAACTTTTATGCTATATTTTGGAACACCAAATAATTGTTGTTTTTGGCTGTGTGTAGATAACATATGGTGATCCTACAGCAAGGATGCCTCATCTGAATCGATCAGTGTTTAACTGGAAAATTGAGTTATACATCATACGTAAGTTCTTCTTGCAAGTCATGCCAAAATTGCTCGGTCTATTATGTTAAGTTGTTAAACTACTTTTTGATAGAGCTGTCAATATGAGCCGGTCCATCCCATCCGAACTATTCCATACAAACTTTGAAATTTTACGGATCAAGCCGGGCTGGTCCATTGTTTTGACGGACCAAAAAATAGTCAGCCCAACCCACAATTACGTGAGCTATGGGCCGCACCAGGCCAACCCATTTTTTATAATTTAAGTTCTAATTTTAAAATGTTAACATAAATATACCGAGTCACAAATTTATAAATAAAATAATTTTGATAATTCTTATTAAGTTTGGCTTCAAGTAAAAGAATATAAAGCATTTTTTATAATTTAAATTCTAATTTTAAAATGTTAACATAAATATGACAAGATAATATTACATGGTGTTGACTATTTGTTAACCAAGTCTTAAATTTATACATAAAATAATTTTGATAATACTTATTAAGTTTGACTTCAAATAAAGATTTGGCTTATGACTTCAATATAATATCATTGTCATTATATGTAAATATTTTGGATACAAAAGTACAAGAAAATATTTTTAATATTTAAGTTTTTGAAATTTGTAATATTTATATGCATGGTTTAAGACTTTAAGTTCAGACTCCTCTTGTTATTAGTATTCTATTTCCTTTGTCCCAATTTATATGACTTATTTTTTTTTTAGTAAATAAAAAAAATGACACATTTCTACATTTAGTAACAATTTAACTTTAAAATGCGCATTTTATCCTTAATGAAATGATTTCTAGCCACACATCTATGTCTTATTTTAGATCAAAAGTTTCAAAAGTCTTTCTTTTTTTCTTAAATTCTATGTCAACTCAAACGAACTCATATAAATTGAGATAGCGGGAGTATTTTACTTTATTTTTTATTTGGCTCATGGGCTAGCCTTACCCATATTGCTCAAACCCTAAAGGCTATCAAATTAAGAGTTGGCCCGAGTTGGCCCAATGGGCCTAATCCCTATTGATGGCTCTACTTTTTGGTTAGATTTGTGAATAATATTTTGGCTATTAAAGTCAATAGAAAAGCTTATTTGTGAAAAATTTAAACCTGAATTCACAGGCACACCTAGATAGTTTAGTTTCTTTCTTTTTGTTTGGGTTTAGAAAGTTTAATGCTACAAATTAGAAGTTTTCCAAAATATACGTGAGGCGGGAAGATAAGAATCTATATTTGAGAGAGGAATACTAGGAAAGGTAAACAACGCTTTTAGTTGAACTACTTGAAATATTCCTTTATTTGACCTGAATAGCTTTTGAATATGTTTTACATTTATTTGATGTGTAATAGCAACCATACTAGCTAACAAATGTACTTACTATTTAGTGCAGCGTACTTGAACATCATAAAATTGTTAGAGATGTCAAAATGAGCCCAAATATAGATAACTCATTCAGCCCGTCCAAAATTTTATGAGTTGGACTCAAGATAATTTGAATTGAGTTCAATCTTAACCTATTCAAGCCTTAATCCATTTTAAAAGAATCTTTAATCGAGCCCAATTTAATCTCCAATTTCAACCCGTTTTAAGGCTCTTTATTTGTATTGGTGTAATGTATGTTTTCATATATTAAATATATGAATTACTATCTATTTTATATCTTCTAAGATTTATCTGTCTATTTATAACTTTTTATTTTTATTTTCTTGAGTTGAAATTCAAATTGTGGTTATAAAAAATATGTTAAAATTATGGAGATTAAGCGGATCAAATTGGACGGATCTTACCCAACCTGAATTTTAGCCAATTCGAGTCTAGCCATTTGAGCCTAAAGTTAATTTGGGTGGGTCATGACGAAACTTGATTTCCATTTCAACCCATTTTAATATCCCCAATTCGCCCATTTGACATCCCTATACCAGCTGACAAAAGTTCTAGATCTGTTCTTACGATGCAATCATAAATCATTTCTTACCCCATGGCTAAAAAATAAATAAATCACGTCCTGCCCCTAAAATGTTGAACTGCGCCTTGTTGGGAAGCTATATCTTTTTTGGAGAAACATCACTATTTATAAGTGAGAAATTCATCCTTTCTTGAATAGGATTAATGTGGATGGTAATACATGTAAATGAATAGAGAAATTATGCCTTGTAGGTTACATGAGTTACAAGGCATAATGAAGAAATAAATAGTAAAACAAGTAATGCTATAAACGACTTTGTGAGATGTTGCAAATGTAACATTAGTACTTACTCCAAAATAGAGTAATTCACCAATTAAGTGACCATCAATGGGCAGCGAAGGCATTGCCTACCAATGGCTGGAACAACAACAACTAAAGTCAATGTGGCAATGCACAATGCAAGTATACATATTTTATATAATATTAAAATGCCACATTAACAAGATCAATTTTCGTTTACTGTTTTTACATGGAGTGTCTCCAAGTCTTGCTATTTGACTCAATAATAGGATACAAAAAGGGTGGAGGGAATGTAGGAAAAAAAATCCGAATGGAACTTTGTGAACTTTCATTGTAGCTCGTGAACTCACGATCTGGAATCCTTGACACGTCCAAACATGCAACATGAGTTCATGTAATACATTTCTACTCTTTACTGTCGGTGCCCCACCCTTGTCGACATGATGAGAGTGTGGAATCCGTACCCGATCTGGTCGACCAATTTTGGGTGCTTTGACCAAATTGGAGGGGAGAATTCTGGAAAGATCCAATGTTTTTGTGTAATTGAAACAAAAACTAAGGTGAAATTGAAGAAAATGGGATACTTTTTATATATGAATTTCTATTGTCACTGCCTTTCCTTTGATCTCTTTCTAAGATTCTCCTCTTGATCAATATTTTTTCCTCGAGTTTTTCACACAATATCTCATAATTTAGGTTTTATAACTCTATTTTAGATATTTGAATTATTTTTAGCTGAATCCCTGCACCTGTATGTATGGATCCGTATCCCCGAATCTTAAAATTTAAATTATAGAGGATCCGATCTCTAGATCCGCACCTGTATTGGACACCCCCACCCGAATCCGAGCAACTTAGATACTCCCTTTGTCCCTTTTATGTGACACATTTTCCTTTTTAATCCGTTCCCAAAAAAATGCACCTTATTATAACTAGAAAAGTTTAACTTTAAAATTCCCTTTTTACGCTTAATGAAATGATTCTCAGCTACACAAATATCTAAGGATTGTTTTAGACCATAAGTTTTAATTTTTTTTTTCTTAAACACCATGCCAAGTCAAAGGGTGCCACATAAAATGGGATGAAGGGAGTTATTTGCAATTCAGGGTATCACAAACTTGAGTTCATGTAATGTGGGAATTTTTGATTTAGGAAGCACACATCTTATATAATCTGAATCACCAAATTTAGAAACGTATTGCATGTCAGGGGCTTGAACAAACTTTGCCACATATCCCACCAAGTCCTGAAACATGCATTACCGTGGCCCTCGAGAGATTTTTCACTTATTAAAGCAAAAAGAAACAATTGCTCTGTGGTTATTCATTTCATATGAGCTGAAAATGGGACATGTAGGATTTTGAATGGCCTTGTTTTTTATTTGTATGCTTCTTCTGTAACTTAGTAGCCTCATTTGTCATTAAACTGAAATAAGATTGGCTGATGACTCAGTTACATGATTAACTATACCTAAGCTGACATTACAAAGTGTAGATTTTAAGTGTCTAGGAGATAATTTTTGAAATTGCACTAATCAAAAGATGTTATCTTCGTCACTGATCATGAAATACTCCTCTTATTCCATTGAAATGAGTGACATTGTTTGTGTGGAGATTAAAAGGAACAACATTTAGATGGATACTTTTATTAACTTGTGCAAGTGTTTTGTCATAATTTGTGATGTGAAAGTAGAATAGTGAAAGGATATCATGGCAAGTTTAAAGAATGTATGAGTTTGGTGGTCACTGCATATACAAATTTTTAAGGGAGTTAAAATTGTGTCAAGTACAGATGTTCATTCTCAAATACTTATGTTTAATATTGCATATTTCAGCCCTTCTTTGGCGGTTGGGGTATGGGTGAATCACCATTTCTGTCACCCTCATTCATCATAGCTTTAATCTTTTTAGCTGCTTTTACTTATAGATCATTGCTTGTAGATGGACTTTGGAGCTGTATTGAGAGGGTATTATTTGTTCAAAAAGGACTTTCAGGACACATAGTACTTCAGTTATATCTTTCTGAATGCACATTTTAGTCAAATGGATAAGTCAATTATGTTTCTCTATTTCTTTTCTCTTTTACTCTTTATTCGAACTGATTTTATAAGTCACTTGCCTTAGGTCCTTATCTAAACTTTGATATGTCCACTTATTTCTGTAAACTCTCAGAATCTAATCCTCTATTAAGAACGATCATATTATGGAAATCTTTCATTAGATTTACCCTGATCCAGTTTTGGTCACATTTTTAACCTTGACATCAGTGGTGGAGTCGGGATTTTTACTTAAGTGTTCAAAATTTGAAGAAGTAGACATACCAACTAGTCGAAGAGGGTTCGACATCTACTATATATACATAAAAAATTATTTTAGCCATAAATAAATAGTACAATTTTTCACCGAAGGGGGTTCAGATTAACCCCCTAACCAAGGGATAGCTCCTCCCCTGCTTGACATATTAACCCATATATTACTTGTGCACATTTTTGGAGTAATGGACTTGATTCTGATGAGTTCCCTTGGAATTGACAAATTATGCCACATATTGGCCATTAGGGTTGAGTTTTACATTGACTGCTTAGAGATCTTTTCTCTTCTCGTTAGTAAGCTCAATGAGTTTTCACTGAATTTATGCTTCTTAATATCTACAAAAAGTTGGCCCCATATAATTTGTATGCAAGAGTTTCATTAAAAAAATTGGGGTAGGGGATTATGTTAAATTAGGTCTTGGGTTGAATTCACCCAGATAAAAAATTCGAGGATTTTCCCAGCCTTATGAGGAGACAACCCATCTCACCGATGTGGGACTTTTTCATTCTATAACACGCCACTTCACACCCAGGGCTCGACATCTGGTGCGTGGATAAATTTTAATTTGGGAGCCCAACCTCATGTGAGATAGGTTCTGCCTGATACCATGTTAAAATTAGATCTCGAGCCTAACTCATTTCCCAAAAACTAGCTCAAAGAAAAGAAGATTACCCAAATCTTATAAGGAGACCACCCATCTCATTAATCACCGATTTAGGTCTTTTTCACTCTTCAATAGATTACAAGGTGAGCATCAAACCCTTATCAGTAAGGTGAAAGTTCGGGTAGCCAACTGCCTGAGTTACTAAACTCCCTCGTATGCAAGAGGTTAAACAAACTCAAAAGGACTATTCTTGACTTCTCATGTGGGCATATTGGGCCTGCTATGACCACAGTAGTTTAAACCCAAAGGACCGAAAGCCTGATTTCAGGACTCTATTGTGGTTGTATTGGTTCTATTATGATCCCAATGGTTCGAAGTGTTTCTTTTACAGTAATGTACTGCAGCTGTGTGGATTCTACCGTACTCGAACAAGATCCTACTTAGTATCTTACCATAGACATGATAGCCACTGCTCTGCGCACTTGCACCAAACCAAACCGAAAGGACCAAAAAATCTTTAAGAACTCAGTTGCAAGACTTCTACTGGAATCATATTGCAACTGTCACAACTCACAACAGATTAGATTGGTTTTTTATTTGAGCTTCTGCACTGAGAATTATTCTATTGGGATAACTAAGTAAATTATATTAGTTGGAACTTTTATAAGGATCCAACCTCGTACAGCTTGATCAATAAGACTATACATTATATAATTAACCTTCTATCAAGAATGAATATTCGGGGTTCTTGCTACTATATACTGATGGTGCAAACTTGAAATGTTTATTGATCTTTTACTAGACTCTTTGGCCATAATGATTATTTATTTTTCAAAAAAGAAAAGAAAAGGGAGAACTTTTGCCAAACAATACTGTGCAACTCTGCTTAATAATAGAAGTTTCTAAATTATTGTCCCAGTCTGATCTTGTTTACTTATTTCTACCGTCTTACGCCAATTTTGCAGCTAGACCAGGATTTCACAAGCCTGGTGATCCCCCTTCTAATGTGAAGTCACGCGTGGAACCTATTCCCCTAACCGAGAAGGGCCTACTTCCAGTAGATTATACGATGGAAGATCCGGATTCTCATTTTATATACGTCTGTAGAAAGGTTGATGAATCAGTGGAGCTGAGCAACAAATCCACAGCTCCTTTGACTGCTGATTTACTATTGGAATCACTTAGCCTTGGGAAGCATTGATCTTCAAGTCTAGCTGTTCAAATCGGCAGAAACCATGTATGCTTACTGAAGGATATACTCTTGTTATCTAGGCTTCTAGTGTATCTTCTTTTTCACTGGATACTTCAGGAAAAAGTCTTGCTTTGGGGGGTGGGAGTATTTGTTTGTGTTTCCCCCCTCCACTGTACTATTTTGGTAACTGTTGTATTTTGGCTGGCTTAACTATTTCACGGGGAACTGTTACTTCCTCGGGCACACATGTATTTGGTAACTCTGCCCACCAAGGTTGAGAGTGATGGGCAGAAATCATTGACCTCCTGTGATGTTTAGTCTTTTCTTACCTTGACTTTTTTAGGGTGACAATGAGAGCAGGAGGGGGCAAATATTTCTGCCCAGAATTTCTCGACTTTAGATGGAAGCCAGAATAAGTTATTCCCGAGCTTGTGGTAGGTGTTTATGTTGTGAATCTAATAAAAGATACCCTATAGTTATTATCAGTATTTTAACAATTCTGCTTCCTAGTGTTGTGTGGAATATTTGTTTCAGTTTTGTACCTTAATTTGGTTCAGGCAGGCCTCTGCTATTCAATGCTGTTATATGTACAATCAATCCTGTAAAACTGAAAGAATTCACATTATATGTACTCATGAAAAATTAATTTGGTTACACTCACGACCCCTAGATTTCCATATCTAGGTTTAAAGTGAGTAACTAGATTTTGCAAATGAACTCGAAATTAGACGATGATTATTTTTTGTTTAGTTCCCTAATGAAAATAATTCGTGCTAGTTGTACACCAATTAAGAAAAAAAGAACAGAAAGGAAGTACATAGACTTTGGTGTTTTTTAAAAATCTCTTTTAGTTTTAGGGCTTTATAAGTGTTTTGGTTCATGACATATTTTTTGCATCCATAAATTTATATTATTAATAATTGAGTAACTATTTTATCAATCGCTATATATTTGGTAGGAATTGAACAAATTTATGAACTTATTATCTACGATCTATTGAGATGTTTGCACCAGGATTAAACCTTTCCATTAATCTTTCTAAAAAATAAATATTCTCTTTATTATAAGGGGGAGTTTCAAGTGCTAAGCAGAGAATAAGTCAATATGTCTGTTTGAGCACGTTGAGGGTATTTTTGTAATTTTGATGACTTTTTCGTTTGAATTTGTTTGTCTTATTTTAATTTTTTTATATATATATTTAAAAGTTATGTAAAAAATACTACTATAAGTTATGAGAATGCAACTTTGGGGGTGCAGGTTGATTGACAGATGAGACACTTCGACTACGCTCGGAACTGACTGAATCTTCTTCTAAGTCAGAAGTATAAGTGAACCATTTCAAAGAGGTGTTGCCCCGGTTTCCATGACCAACACTCCCAGACGATCCCGTTACAGCGCAGGTTTCCCATAAAAAAAGTAAAGAACTCAACGACAAATCTTCCCAACTCAGCTATGGCATAGCTGCGAAAACAATTTAACGAGACTAAGGTGAAACAAAGAAGAGAGATGAAAAATATATTTCCCTCGATAGTCTTTTTGATTCACAACTTAAAATATTTTTTTTTTTAAAAAAAGTTCAATTGATTCTTGAAATTAATCTATTGATGTCACATAAAATAGGACAAAAAAGTAATATGAATAATTTAATTTGAAAACTATGTAAAAAGTATCGCAAAATCTCAATAATTAACAATATTTGATTGACTCTTGAAATTCAATTTGTGCTATATATATTGGGACAAACGGAGTAATATATATCATTTAAAAATTACGTAAAAAATATCATAAATCACAACAATTAACAACTTAAAATATTTAGAATTTATATAGAAAAAGTTTGATTGACCCTTGAATTAGTGTCGCATAAACAGGGATAGATGGGTAACATGTATTATTTTAAAATGGCATAAAAGTAGTATAGAATACAATGATAAAATAAAATAAAATTAAAATAAATATAAAAATTAAGTTGACTCTCAAAATTTTATCAATGCTACAAAAACTGGAACAACGAGAGTAACATATGTTATTTAGAAATTAGGTAAAAAGTGTTGAGTTAATATTATGTAAGTTAATTCTACATATATTAATGAGTATAATGCAAAGGAAAAAAGAGAAAAAAAAAGGATACGTTACATAGGAGATGAAAATACATATCCGTTCTAAATGAAGATTTTAAGTGTAATGTAATGACATTTAATGTCATTAACATTCACATCTATTTCTTATTTTTTTTGCAACTCCTCCTCTTGAAAATTCTATATAAGTTGGCTTTGTGAACATTATACAACACACCAAAACAAAAGAAAAA
>JBCEWC010019035.1:0-11634 GCA_038996855.1 Solanum aculeatissimum
AGTACAGGTCGTATGTTGGTTCTCTTGGGGCTAGGGGGCACCGAGTGCCTGTCCGTCTTTGTAGAGTTGGAGGCGTGGCATTTCTTAGCTTATAACGTTGGCTTACAAGGCTTAGGTATGGTGATTTTGGAACATAGTGATTAATGACCTTCCTTGACACTGCATTATTTTACACTTTTACCCTACCAACACTGATACTCATAACACATTCTTCTCATCTCTCATTTCAAACCTTTTTGGGTGTCATATTCAAGTTTTTCAACTTATTGCCTTTTATTTTTCACATTCTTTTTCTTTTTAGTTCACAATTTAGGCATCTATTTGTTTCTCTTGCACCCACTTCAAATCTTTCTCCTTTTTATGCACCACTAGCTTCCATCTTTGTTTAGTGTGATTTTTCTTACACCAACCACCCTCAACTTAGTATTTTGGCCTAAGTTGAGGTGCACAATATCCAACCTATGAACAAGTGAAAATTTTGGTAGCCACCCTCAACTTAGGGTTTTACCCGAGTCAAGGTACACAAAATTTAGGGAAGGACCACGGATAATTTTAGGATTACACATTCAAAAAGGCTTGGTTACTTAGGTGTCTACAAAGAAAAAGCGTTCACGTACAACTCAAATATTAGGACCAAGGGATACATCAAGCTTTTGGTTGGTTATTTTTTGGCTAAGTGGACTAATATGAATGATGGCCTAAGATTTTTTCCTAACCAACTAACATATAATCATAGTCAGAGTAACAGGGCAAGTTCTGAATTGAATCATAGTGTAAGAATCATGTAATAAAGCTCACACACACTTGGCACTGATTACACTATCAACACAGACACTCAGATCATGTTTTGCATCACAATTTAACATCTCTTATTAGAACAAACACTGTCAATCACTGATTTCACATGGTTGTTATCAAAACTACCTAACAACACATAAATCCCAAAAATTTTATAGGGTTTATTATTAAAAAAAACTAACATATGCCATAGATTTTAGTACAATATGCTACTAATACTACTTACATATCATAAACATGTCGGTTTAATAAAAAATAAATGTCTTTAGGGAAAGAACACAAGCAAGAAAACCCTGCGAACTCAAAAAATAGGATAGTTATAGACCATGGTTACTCAGACTTTTTTGAACCTTATAACTACCCACACCCCATCGAAAGACTTATATTGTCTTCATGCAACAAAATATAACAAAGTAAAGCACAAGGATTAAAAAAAAATACTCTGGCGCCAAAATGCCAGTCTTCATCTGTGTGTGACCACCCTCAACCTGTCTGGTGGTCTTCTCAACATCGATAGCATGTTTGAAGGGTCCAACACCCCTCATCCTCTCAAGTTCATATGCCTACATAGTCCTCTTATCTACAATGGAACCTTGTCTTGCAGCCTCAAACTTCTCCACCTATATGAACTCTGCATTTATGCTTTTGAGAGGCAAGTGGAACACAACCTCAGTTTAGACCAGCCTACTGATTTGACTCCTATGTAAGAGTAGGTCCAACAACTTCATACCGAGATGAGAGCAACAACATCAAAATAACTCATGTTTCCTATGCCTGACTATGATCCACTTGCTTCACAAAGTGGGTCTGTATGTGCTCCTCAACTTCTAAAATGGCTTTGCAAACCCAAGGCCTTATCTGTTGTAGCAACTAAGTCAACTAGAACTCTGTACAAACTACTGCGCTAGAGTCTGGATAGATGTCACAGACACGTATACTATGTCGACAGAGAAAGGTTATTTAGGCACGATCTTTGGTACAAATATAAAAGTAGTAGTGGGCCCCATCTCCCTCTCAGTATTTGTCTATGGGAGACCCTCTGTCCCTGAAGCAGCAGTAGATGATGAAGGCTTAGACTGTGGTGCTGCAGTGAATATCTCAAGTAGGTAGGCTGGTGGGTGCGGTACTCCACGGAGGGCTATAGGAATCTCATCAGCCTTAATCAAGCTTGCGTCCAGGGTCCTTTGAACCTCTATCGTTATGTCCACTTGATATAAAATCTCCACTCCCACAGTTATGCATAGTCTATAGATCAGACACGGGAAAAGAATGGAAGTAGACCGCTTCAGGGCCCGCTCATGGATCTCCTCTGGTATCAAGTTGGCCCAATCAATATCATAGCAACCAACAATGCTGGCAACAAAAACTATGTGGTTCGGTGTCAAAGTGTTATATGCCTAAGTAGGCTGGATCAGTGAACAAACAACAACCTACCAAAACTTGGTGCTGAAGCTAAGTGATGCCTTCACGATCGCCACAGATGTATAAATCCAGTTAGGGCCCTGGACATGCTCAACTGTATGGTCCGCGATCCATCTTATTAGGACAACCTTACACGCTGCATCTCTCATCAACCCTTGGTCCCTAGTCTGCCCCAATCTATAATCATATTCAACTATAGAAATTGGTGCTTGGTACTCAGGATTGAATAAAAATCGACAGATGGTGTTCTTAAAAATATCGACTAAAACTCCTCTCAATATCGTTTGTGTAATGTAAGGATATATAAGGAATCTCTTCCCTTTTAGGGTTGACTCCATGATGGTAGAAGCGTATGATGCATAAAACTCCTAAACCATTGTAGGGGAAGACTTCCCTAATGGGGTTTCTAACCGCTCTAACTAATACCGGGCCATAGTATCTCAGAGTATAGAAGCACTGTCCAACCCAGTAGTGATGATCCAAGGCTCCTCAGATATGGTGTGAGCCTGTCGACCCCACTTGTTGTGTTGAATATCATCTCTGTATATGAGTTTCATATATCGGATACACCATCTAATCGTTAATGCTTCTAGAGATGTTGGGGTGGATTGTGCAGTCTTAAAATGTGACTCCTCACCCTAACCTAATTCAGGCGTTTCTTAGGAGTCCATCATCTGATTGGAGATGCTCTGCTGGACATCTCCCTCTTTATACTGGGGAGGCTAAGCAACTATCGCAAGAGTTTGGGGTGGCACTGTTTGTCTAGTTGTTGCCTGTGTATGTCGTCGCATGACGCCCTTATCTAGCTAGATGCCAAGCTCCTCTACGGACCCACTGACCTTAGAATCTGTAGGCTCATTGCAGAGTCTATTCCACATGCCCTCAATCTTATCTCGCTTGGGTTTAAGAGCCACAAGGATCACACATGTAGAAGCACACATTATCCCTATGAACACAAGAAAGAAAATAAAAAAGTTAGCAAAACGTTTCATAGAAGGAACTACGAAAGACCCCCTACGGGCAATAGTGTAAACTATGGGCCATAGAAGACATTCGTAGGCAATAGGGAACAATAATTCAAGTTATTGGAAGTGCACAGATGAGACCATTTATGACTAATAGAATAGACTATGGGTCATAAATTGTATCATAAGTACGCAACCAAATTCTTACTATTTCAGATAAGGGACCTACAAACCATATTTACGAGCCTTAGTCTAAACTTTGACCCGTAAATTAGTTCGTCTGATGACTTTCCAGAAAACCAATATTGCTGACTTCCACTTACGAAGGACAACTACAGTCTGTAGACTAATCTATGCGTCGTAGAAGTCCCTTGTGCTTTTGAAAGCCAACAACTTCAGTTTTTTGAGTTCACCAAGGATCCTTTTAACTATTATCCACCCTAAAAGCACAATGAACTCCTAGTCAATCTAATTTTTACAATCTTGCAAGCATTATGACTAGGATTCAACAACAGGATACATGAATGTTAAACAACCTCAAAGCACTGACATGCTAAACCAAACTCGACATACATTTCAAGTACTCCGATCATCCCATATCACACTCACTAAGTTACTCAACACCCAAATATATATGACTTATTATTCTACCCCATCAACCATCCATTGATCATTCAATCATCACGACAACCATTATATGGCCAGTTAATATGCTATTATTTAGCACATGCAATCACACGTCAATCACAACAAAGTAGTGTAGTAAAATTCCAATGTCATGTGACTTCATGATTTCCAACAACAACATGGACTTATTTCATGGCCTTCCTTATTGACTTTACAAAGATAAATAATTTAAACGCAATCGACAAGGTATATCACGGTCTCAATAATGGTTCTCTCATGCATATACATGGTTCAAGTATAATACAAGAAATCAAACAGGGGCAAACACATGATTCACAAGCAACACCAAGCATTAGGGAAAGAACATCATGAAATTATCCTTAACAATATCTCAGACTCATGACATAATTTTTCAAAAAAAATAAAATTTCAAAAAGCACATACTAGATGATCAAAGAGATCGAGAAATAGCGAGAAAAATCCAAAATGATGAAGCCCCAGGCATGCTGGAACAATGCTAGGGTTGGCCAAAATTTAGCCAGAATATGTTCAAAAAAATATGGTGGTGAAGTTGCCGATGGTTAGAACTTAGGGAGGAAGAAAAGGTTCTTGGGTATTTGGGAAATAATGGGAAAGTGAGGGGTAATTGATTTTACCCCTCTTTTATTTCAATTTTTGGGTTGGGTTAAGTGGGGTTCAGACCCCATAAACACCAATTATGGGCGGTAAGAGGTTCTCTGGCTCGTGAGATCTTGTTTCATAGTTTTAAAACCCTAGCTATTAGGCTTTTGGATAGTACGAGACTTCTTACGGGTCGTAGGTTGACCTATGGACCGTAAGGTTCCTCGTACGTGCCCCCAACACTTAGTAAAATTTAGGAATCTTGGGTCGATGAACCCCATTCATGACCCGTAGTTTTATCTACGAGCCATAAAGTTGGCTCATGAACTGGAGTACATGAAATTTTGCTAACTGGAAGGATTCTACAAGTCAGTATACAGGTCGTGGTGTAAACCACGACCCATAAAACCAGTTGTAGAACTACCTTTTATCCTCTTTTTTCTTTGGTTTGTTGCCTTACCCCTATTCCTACATCTTCTCAATTAAGCAAACTGTTACCCTATAGTTTCCAGTCTATGAGTCCAAATTTACAACCTAAAATCAAAAAATTAAGCTACCTAGAAGTCCAAAAAGCAAAAGTAAAACAAAAACACAAAAATTACAGAAAATATGGGTTGCCTCCCAAGTAGCGCCCGATTTAGTGTCGCAACATGACTTGGACAACTTGGTTACTCAGACTTCACCAAGTGTCGAAACTTCCATATTTAGCTCATCATGTCTCTTCATCGACTTACAGATATTGAAGACAACTTCTTTATCGTTCAATCTAAACTTGAGTTGATTTGACTCCATGTCCACTAAATATCGTTCAATGGCTAGCAATGGTCTTCCTAAGATGATTGGGATGTCAAAGTCAACTTTGCAATCCAGGATCACGAAGTCTACAGGGAATATGAACTTCTCCACTTTAACTAGCACGTCGAAAAGTATCCTCAAAGGCTTCTTCATTGTCCTATCAACTATCAACAACCACATACTTGTTGGAGTAGAGACTCCCAAGCCTAACTTCTTGAATACTACAAGAGGAATTAAATTGAAATTGGCACCTAAATCGTATAATGCCTTTGCAAAATCGACATTACCAATGGTGTAGGGTGTGGTGAATGCTCTGATATCCTCTTTCTTCTGCACCAAGGACCTTGTTGGAATAGAACTACAATGCTGAAGATCTTGGGGCAGTGCTAGGCTCATCATCCTCTTCTTTGTCACTAGGTCCTTTATGAATTTTGCATACCCATTCATTCTTTCTCCAGTACCTCAATGAGGGAATGTTGATAGTGAGTTGCCTCAACATGGAGATGAAATGCTAAAACTTACCTTCCTCCTCCTTCTTCTTGAGTCTCTGAGGGAAAGGTGGTGGAGGCCTAGGTATGGGCCCCATCCATAGCCTTATCATCTCTAGTCTCTGCATTTTTGCTATCTACCATCTCCTAATGAACCTCATCTTCATCTGTCGACATTGGTGGGTCGATCTTCTACCTGAAACCTCGTGTAGTCACTACCATGCACTGCTCATCATTCTTTGGATTTTACACTGTATTACTTGGCAATGTACCCTTCCGGTGTTGGTTCAACTATGTGGATATCTGGCCAAATTATTGCTCCAATTGCTTAATGGTGATAAAATGAGATTCGATCTTCTGATTTATTCCTGAAATATCATCTCTCATCACCTTCAAGGTCTCATCCTGAGGATCCTCTTTCTTAAATAATTTATCTAACATCTCTTCAATGCATGGATTACGAACCCTTGAGTCACAATTATGTGGTAGCATATACGGACCACTTTTGTAACTATCTTTGCTACCCCAATTTCCGTCTCTACCTTGGTTATTATTACACTATCATAGTGGGCACATATGTTGTTATCCCTGAAAGCATTATCCCTGTTGAAGTTCCAACCTTGATTCCCTTGACTTTGGTGACAATAGTCTTCGTTGGACCCTTGGACGTTGGTCCAGAAATCCATAATTTGATCAGTCACAAATCATGAATCCTCCTCATAATAAGGCTCCACATATATGGGTGAACGTTGTGGCTGGTGACTTACTGCATTAACTCTCTCTTGAGTTTGCTTCATCAGAAAACCCATATTGGTACTGATTCGAACTAGCTCTTGCATCATATCTTAATTAATCCTAGCTTGCTCTGGATTGGTAGTCACAGCGAAAAAGCTCTTAGTTGTCGACTAGTCTCTTAAGCCCCATGCACGATTAGTTTTTTCCACCTTCTCTAGTCATTCTGCCATAACTGGAGAAGTGCAATACAAGAATGAGCCGCCCGTTATTGTATCAGCCACAACCTTGCAATTGTCATCTAAGGCCCTATAGAAGATTTCCACCAAGGAATCATCGATGGTCTCGTGGTCTGGGACACTCCTCTAAGACTTTGTGAATATTTCCCATGTAGTATTGATCGAATCACCTGGCAATTTCTCAAAGTTATTAATATGATTCTTTAGCATTAACTTCTTCGATTTGGGAAAGAATCTCTCCAAGAATGCTTTTTGCATCTCTACCCAAGTAGTGATAGAGCCTTGTGAGAATTCAGATAATCATACCATCCCTTCACCAGTAAGAGATAATGGGAAGACACGGAGCCCAACCACATCCATTGATAGATTCTAATTCCCCATCATACTCTTCCAGAAGAAGATGACGTAGTGTAGATGGTTATGTGGATCCTCTGATGGTAAGCCCGTGAACAAGCCTCTATTCTGCAACATCTTTAACAACCCAGTTGAAACTACAAACTTGGTATCCTTCGGCAAAGGAGGTAACACTAAGCCATAGGGTAAAGCTTGTATTGATTGCATGTATTAGCAGTGGCTTGAAGATCATGTTGTCGTTGGTCATCATTGTTCAGATTGCGTGCAAGATTAACAACATTGTTTGCCTTGTCCTACGATATTCTTCGCAGTGGCTTTTGCATCTTTGGATCAAATGAAGTCAATGGAGTGCCTCAACTATGAGTGTTGGGCATAGACTACACCTGTATGTTGTAAGAAAATAAAAATAACAAAAACTTAAAACAAGGAAAATAAGGATTAATTCACAAATCACCAAATTAAACCAGTCTAAAAGTCATATTCCCTGGCAACGTTGCAAATATTTTTTATGTCGCCCAAACTACACCTCTAATTTGAGGATAAGTGGCCGCTGTCAAAATATAGCACCTAACGAAGGTTAGGGACAAATTATTCAGGGAATATAGTCTAGACCTGGAGTTATTGTGAGCAAGCAGATTTAATTAATCTACTTATTTCCCGGGGGGGAGGAGGGTTGATAAAAATAGTAATTAAACCTAAAGTAAAGCAACCAATTAGATGAATGTGTTGTGAAATCAGTGAGAGAAGTAACTAAGGTATCGAGTTCCCCATGATTCCCTAACTCAGTATACCCAGATAATCATAACCTTTTCTAATGTCTAGTATGTAGAACCAGTAAGTTATGTTTACCTAACCTTTTGATCTAGGCAAGAGGCCGATTTCAGTACGTGATTTGATCCATCTCCACAGTGTGACATTACTAACCACTTTTTGTTCCAGTACAACCATCCCAAGATCCGTTCAGGTTGATTAGAGGAGAGGGATTACATTGAATCCTGTTAATTACTCCCTTTTCTCATTCTTTACCCCTTGATCCAGTAAGTAAGAATTAGGTGAGTTCTAATGTTGGCCACCGTTAAAAAGCATTCATAGCGAGGGGAATAGTTAATACATACATGCACACTTTCCAAGAATTACGGATTATCTAAATTTTACTTTGTTAGTTCTTCATGGTTCCCACAACCCTAGTTGTGGATTTAGCTATGCATGACTACTCTCTACTCGTTCCTCTGTTGTTTCTGTCGCCCTCTCCTTCCACACCAAAAAAAGCTACAAAAACCTATTTATAATAAGTAAATACAAATTCAAACGCAATAGAAAAATTGGATTCGGCATCTCGGATGGACAAGGTTTCGGGCCGTATATGGAATCACGGTCCATACCTAGGCTTCGTATTCTGCATTTCCCAAAAGTTATTGTCAACCTACGAGACCTTCCTATAGGTTGTCTTCTAACTTATAACCCATAAAAGGTTTCATCTGTTAACTCTTTTGAAACTCTTCAAAACATTGATCCTCCAGGCATGAACTTATCCACGACCCGTAATCCAACTTACCACTCGTAAGTGACCTCATCTGATAACACTTCAACATTTAGCATATTTTCTAATCTTTGACCTGTGAACTCAAATACGAGTCGTGAAGCATTATATGACTCATATAACAACTTGTACTTTTCAACATCTAAAAATCAACCTTTTCGTGGATCTGACCCACGAATCATCCTATGGTTCATGTTTCATGAACCATGACCCATAGAATGCTCTGTAAATCACTAAAAACTTGAATTCTGTAGAACTTTACCCAAAATTATCCCAAATCTTGAAATCCTACAAAATTAACATAAAAACACATAAAACCTACTAACATCACTTTGAGAACACACAAAATACTAAGTTTAATGCATCAAAAGTGCTCTATTTTTGTAGCACATCAACATCTCTTTTCAAAAAATTCTTGGCATCATCAACATGAACCACACTACCCAGAGATAGTTTACTAAGGACATCAACTACAATATTTACCTTATCGGGATAATATTGCACACTTATTTCATAGTCCTTGAGAAGTTCCAACCATATTCTTTGCCTCAAGTTAAGATCTTTTTGAGTGAACACATATTGCAAACTCTTGTAATCGATGAATACATCAACATGAACCCCATAAAGACAATGTTGCTAAATCTTCAAAACAAACACCACATACACTAATTCAATGTCATGAATCAAATAATTTTGTTCATGCACCTTCAACTATCTAGATGCATAAGCTATCACCTTGCCATGTTGCATAAGTACACAACCCAACCCAATTTGAGAAGCATCATAATATACCACAAACCCATCCAAGCCATCTAGTACGGTAAAAATAGGAGCTGATGTGAGTCGATCCTTCAAAGTCTAAGAAATTTTGTCACACTCATCTAAACAAATCAACTTGGCTTTATTTTGAGTCAACTTAGTAAATGGTGAAGTAATAGATGAAAAAACCTCAAAACAATTCTAATAATAACCAGCTAAACCAAGAAATTTATGAATATCTGAAGGAGTCAACGATCTAAGAAAATTCTTCACTGCCTCAGTCTTCTTTAGATCAACTTTAATACTATCACCGGATACCACATGGCCAAGAAAAGCTACCTCAATTAGTCAAAACTCACATTTACTTAACTTGGCAAATAATTGCTTCTCCTCAAAGTCTAAAGAACCAATCTCAAATGATCCATATGCTTTTGTTCACTCCAGAAATATATCAGAATATCATCAATGAAGACAAACACAAATGTATTAAGGAATGGCTTGAACACCTGATTCATAAGATCCATAAACACCGTTGGAGTATTAATCAACCCAAAAAACATCACCATGAACTCAAAGTACCCCCACCTAGTCTAGAAAGCTATCTTGGGAATATCGTTCTCCCTTACCCTTAAATGATGATAACCAGAATGGAAGTCAATCTTTGAGGAATTTGTAGCCCCTTGTAATTGGTCAAATAGGTCATCAATCCTTGGCAATGGATACTTATTCTTGATGGTCACCTTATTCAATTGTACATCTGAAGTGACCAATCCTTCTTTCCCACAAATAAGACCGGAGCACCCCCAAGGTGATATACTTGGTCAAATAAAGCCCTTCTCTAACAAAATTTTCAACTGATCCTTCAACTCCTTTAAATCCACTTATGCCATTCAATATGGAGGGATGAAGATAGTTTAAGTAATAGGAAGAAGATCTATGCCAAAGTCTACTTCCCTTTTAGGGATACCGATGACATTCAAACCTACTACTCAAAAGAAAGGATGGATGATCATTATCAACATATTACCCAACAAAAGATTCTGGGTCGAATCCCATAGGGAATGGTAGTTCAAGAGGCAAAGTTATACATTGAACAAGGCAATTGTAGGGTCTAAATTAGGGGGTTATGATTAAGGGTATCAAAATGTTCCCAAATATAGATAACCCACCCAACCCGCCCAAAGGTTTATGGGTTGGGCTCAAGATAATTTGTATTGTGTTAAATCTCAACCCATTCAAGCTTCAACCCATTATGAAAAAATCTTCAATTGAGCCCAATTGAATATCTAATTTCAACCTGTTCTAAGGTTCTTTACTTACATTGATGTAATGTATGTTTTCTATCTATTTTATATGTTCTATGATTTATCTATCCAATTTAACTTTTTATTTTTATTTTCTTGAGTTCAAATTCAAATTGTGGTTATAAAAAATAAATAATAGTATGTTAGAATTATTGAGATTGAGCAGGTCAAATTTGGCGGGTTATGACCCAATCCAAATTTTAGCCCATTTGAGCCCAACTCATTTGAGCCCAAAGTAAATTTGGGCGGGTCATAGCCCAACCCAATCTCTATTTCAGCCCATTTTAACATTCTCAATTTCAACCCAACCCACCCATTTGACACCTGTAGTTAAGATAAATAAATATCAAGAATTAGCTAACAACTAATTCTAAATTGTGAACTAACAATAGAGTAAGAGAGATGTCAGGATGTGCAATTTTGGAATGAGATCTACCAAGCAGGGCCTAAAAATTTGACTAATCGAGTTAATGATGAGTGAGTAAGTTGGGTTGCTGGTAACCTACACTTCAATTACGACAATAAAGGTATTTCACATGATTCTATTATCACATCATATGTAGATCGCCAAAGGATTTCTGGCTAATACAACTATTGCACATTCTAATTACTCAAATTAAAGAAATAACTAGAGAACTAAAGTAAACCCTAAGTTTACAACCTTAAGATTATATATGAAACTTAGAAATAAATGTAAACACACTCAGATTAATAACAATATAGTCAAAATATCATAGACCCAACATAGAAATCAAAGACCTATAATATTTACACACCCCCAACATAGGGGTTTTAGTCACTTGTTCTCAAAAGTAAAGAATCAATATAAAATTAAGTAGCCAAGTACATGGGTAAGATGAATATTAAGAGAAAAGTGGATTTACACTAGCTAATCTCCATAATTTCTGCTTTCTTGTCACGACCCAGATAGGGGGCCTAGATGTGACATGGCGAAAGAGGACCCGAAGACCCTCGATCAAGCCATCATAG
>JBCEWC010019036.1:0-11633 GCA_038996855.1 Solanum aculeatissimum
GCTCCAAGGGCAATACCACCTTCCCTCTATCTTATGCTTATATTTCATTTTACTTATCTTATGACTTGAGGGTGAGCCCGGGTTGAGTCGAGGCCCCCGTCTTACTCTTGTAGAGGCATTGTTGGACATGTATCGAATTCTATTATACACCTTACTATGTGTTTGTTGAGACGTTATGACTTTCATGCTTCACCATTGTTACTTATGTTTGATTATGCTTCTGCTTATGTTATCATGATATGAAGGTTGGGAATGTGCTTATGTGGAAAGTCCCTATCCCGATTTGCCCCCATAGCTTGAGTCATACTTACTCGCCCCTTAGAACGTAATTGCTATGTGCTATGTGATTCATGTTCTTCCCATCCCCGGTAACATCCCCATAGCTTGAGTTCAAAGCCCCGGAATCCCTTAGACTTATGTGTTGTATATTATGTTATGCGCTTCCGAACCGATGATGTATGTAATGATGCTAAGATGGCTTGATCGAGGACTCTTAGGTTCTCTTTTGCCATGTCACATCTAGACCCTATTCTCGGGTCGTGACACACCCGTAGACGGACCAAGTTACATGGTGAAATTTGCCTTTTTATCGGACTAAGGACTTAGGTGAACATAACTTACCAATTCTACATGTTACACACTAGAAAAAATTACAATTATGAGATTAAACTACATTAGGAATTCATGCGGAACACAATACCCTAGTTATCTTCTCTTACTGAATTCCTAATACTTGCATCCTAATTGTTCTTAGTATAAGTTTTAATTATTGCTATTTCATCATACCCCCCCTCCCCCCCGAAAATAAGTTGATTAATTCCTCAAAATTGCTTTAATTATTCTAAGTTTAGACCATATTCCTCGTGGGATTGACCCTAACCATTGTTAAGTTCTATATTTGAAACAATGACTGACTTAATTGGGAGGTGTCATTTGGACGTGATCACCTTTGCATGATTTCATATGTGCCTTTGACAAGCTTTGAATTTAGATAAATTTGGAGGGCCTTCTTACATGGACTTGGTCTTGCTTTAATAATAGGCAGACCTTTTCTTTTCATAGGTCGCAGGAACATGTATATACGAAATATGAGAATTTTCACCACGTTAAAGATCTAGTGGTGCTACCTGAAGACTTAAATGAACAACCATCGCTTTTAAGAATAATCGAGATCCAATAAGAATTAACACGTAACTTTTGGTCTTTGACATCCTTTCTTTCTTATGTTAAAGAATCATTTCTCTCTGATCTGGTAGGAATTTTCTCTCTTTTGTAGTCATGCATGTAGTTAGCCAGGGGAATGAGCAAAGTTGTTTTCAAGCCAATATGGTACTGCTCTCTCCTTAAAAACGAAGAGAGGTTTGCTGCTAACTATTGTCGTTTGCCAAAGGCAGAGAGGAAGGAGGCCAGTTTTGGCTGCCGCCATTCGCTAGAAGTAGAGATTCGAACTTGCACGTTATTTGCATTATGCATTGGATTGTATAATCATTGGAAAGGATTTCATATTCTTTAAAATTGGTCGAACTTTTGTGTTTATCCTAACTGATCAACTACTTATTTTTAATTTTATAGTTCTGAAGCTTAGATGGGTTAATAATATGTCTTGGTTCTTCATGATATGATTTTTTCTATTTAACAAATCAGACAAATCTTTTTTACCATGTCCAATTAAACCTAATATCTCCTTATCTGAGTCACATTTGGTATGTCTTGCTTGCGAGGTCTCACCTTTTGATTTGTCTACTCATCTAATTGGACCCCTTTCACTCTCAATTGGCTTAGTTTTTTGCAAAAATAGGGCTCCTCTTATTAAGGAAGAGAAAGACAGACAAGTAACAAGAAGAGAGAAAAAAGAGAACACAAATGGATTTCTATTTTTTAATTTTAACATTTACTCCCTCCGTCCATCTTTACTTGGCCCATATACTATTTTAGGATGTCCAACTATACTTGTCCAGTTTATGAAATCAAGAGATAATTTTACACTTAGTTCCCAATTTACCCTTGTCATTAATTATTGTTATTTCCCTATTACCTTTTTAATACATTGTATTAATTATAGTCAAAGGGTGATTTGGTAAAATTACCCCTATCATTTACTACTTCTTAATCCCTGTGTCAAGTCAATAGGGGTCAAGTAAAGTTAGACGGAGGAAGTAAGATCAAAATCATGCACATTTTGCATACATCAAAGATTATTCTATCAAGGGGAATATATCAAGGATCAAAATAATTCAGCCCTAAAGGACCATTTTCTCAAAAAAGTTGATGTAATGCCAGTTGGTGCTAGGGAGATAAACTTAGAGGACCTGATAACATTTTATAGAACTTATGAGGATGGCAGTGCAATTCTCCAAAAGTACAATTCCTCACGAGTCACAGTTTCCTACTATCAAGGAGCTCGTAATAAGTACTACTCAGAAAGTGCACAACGTTCGAGCAGGGGAGAATGGAAGTCAGAAAGTTGGTTTTGGTGTTAAGTTATTTACAATATTTCTACCCTCTATTTATCCTTTACCTCTTCTTCCTTCCATTGGAGAGAACTCCACAGCCACAGTTTGATGTATCAACTTCTTCAGTCAAGTATTTGCCTGGCTTCGGTTTTCTTCCTTTTCACCTAGATACTGGGTAAGTTACTTTTTCTTCTTTCTTTTTAAACAAGATATTACTATTTCATATTTTTTTGTGTTACTGTGTACGATAGATATATAGGAGTTGGTGAAGGTGAAGAAGTGCAGCTGTTCTATTATTTTGTGAAGTCAGAGTCGGATCCTGAAACCGACCCGCTTATACTATGGATCACCGGTGGACCCGGTTGCTCTTCACTCGAAGGATTGACTATGGAATTTGGTAATCTACTTTATCATAATATATACCCTTTTCCAGAGACTTGGTTTTGTAATCCTTCATAAATTTGCTTTTAGTCTCTCCGGTGGTGGGAGAGACTTTAGATAAGGTGTAAAGGACACAGTAAAAGTTTAGTAGGTAAGAATGTGTCCATGCTAGTAGGCAGGAGTGCATTGTCTTTGTGCCCTTACTAGTGGTCATAACACAATGCTTGTAGCCTTTTGTTCTTCCACTTTGTTGATGACAGTAGTATTATTTGGTTGTATCCATTATGTCCTTTTATTCTGTTTTTGTCTTGAGCTGAGGGCCTAGATAAGGTGTGTACACTCTTCCCTCCCCAAACCCCACACCGTGGGAATACAATGGGTATGTTGTTGTTGTAGTTTCTTTCTACGACTACGAGATATGCTCATTTTTACACATGAGACATATTATTATGTAAATAATTGAAAATCTAGAGCCACGAGGACTAATCAGTCCAATTTGCTATCAGGTCCTCTGCTCTTTGATGATATGGAGTATAATGGTAGTTTACCCACTCTATCATTGAATCCCCATTCATGGACAAAGGTGAACATTTACCTTACTCTTTAAGGAGATACATATAAAATTTTGAATGTTTCTAGATTGTTGAAATGACAATAAGTGAAATGGTTTAGGTGGCTAGCATAATCTTCCTAGATTTGCCAGTGAAGACTGGATTCTCTTATGCAACTACTGAAAAGGCAAATCATACAGATAATTTACAAACTGGTGAACATGCTTACCAATTTCTTCAGAAGGTAATTTTTTTCATTTCCTTTTTGTTTCTTTGTGCTCTATTATTTGGATTTCCACTCATTTCTCCTACGTCTTTATCAGTGAGATGAATGACAATTTGGTTTTAAAAATTTTCCATTAAAATTGGAATTAAATAGCTTTTGCTTTAATCATGCATGGTTGGATTTTCTAACAATTGGGAAATCTGTTTTTCTACATTAGTGTTTTTCGACATTTTGCATTAATTTGCTAATATTTGTATTGGCGTTTTGTAGTGGTTGACTAATCATTCAAAGTTCCTTCAAAGTCCAATATATATTGGCGGTGACTCGTACTCTGGGACAACTGTTCCGATTGTTGTTCAAACAATATCAAATGGTAAGGTTCTGATGGATGAAAACTTGACTTCACGATCAAGAATCTAATCTTATTCTTTTCTTCATTGCACAATTTATTCTAGATTTGATTTCATATAATAGTTAGATGCTACGACATTTCTCCTTAAACTTGAAGTTCACAACTAAATAAACTCTTACAATTATGAACTGAATTTGTCTAAATGCTACTCTAGGATTTCTATGTTAGTTTGGACCTATAAAAAGAAGGGATCTCTATGTAGTTTGGATCAATTGTTATATTGCTAGAGTTTATATATCTGATACTAAGATATGGTTTAATGAGTAGTTCATGTGTGCTCCATTGTAGTTTCATTCATGCACTAGTTAATTGATTGTGAAGCAAAGGAGAAGTTTTGATCTATGCATGCATAATATCTTTTAGGCTCTCTGTTTCATGTGCTCTAAAAAGGATTGGTGAGACTATAACAATGACAAGGATAGGTATAAAGGACTCTATCAACCCCATACCAAGAATGCAAGCTCATCCGCTTGGTTTGGACAGGTTTCATAGTTTAAGAAGGTATTGTTGGCTAAAGTGACTTTTGAGGTTGTATGACATGGTGTGCAAAGTGAGGTTGATACTGCAAATTCTCTATTATCAGGCTGCAAACGATGTACTTTTGCCACTTTTAGGAAGACAACTTGAATGTGATAAAACAAGCAAGAGGGAGGTGAATTGAGTATTTAATATATTTTCAACTTCTTTTATGGAATTAATAACTTTCAACAATTGCCATTACAATCGTAACACAAATAGAAGGTGGAGTGAACCAAGGAAATACTAGCAGAATAAGAACTAACAATTCAAAGAGTAGACAAACTGGAGATTTTATACTGACTTTGTTCAACAATGTGGTTCCTAATCCCGTCTCCCTTCAACTTGAAGGGTTTCTGCTATGGTCAACTTCTTGTTTTACTCTGGCACAAGCAATGAGTTGTTTTACACGTGCATCACAACTTATGGTTTTAGTTTCTTGATCACCACAAACTGATTTGCACCAGTGTGGTTAATACTTGCTCTCAAATTTTTGCCCAACACTTCTCAATAGTTGAGAGCTTAGGACATCAAGTTTTTCTAAGTTCAAAGAGTTAAAGTATATGTGAAAAATATTTGAAGAGAATATTAATAAATTGTATCTTTACATTATTACATTATGGTCCTATTTTTAGACACTATATTACAATTCTTTTCCAAGTAGAATTGTATATACTACTCCTATTCCAAGTAGATTTCTATATACTATTTCTATTCCAAATAGGATTCAATATACTATATTTGTTCCTATTCTAGCACTCCCCCTCAAGCGGGTGCATACAAATCATATGTACCTCACTTGCTACAAATGTAATTTGATACGATGACCATGAAGATATCTTCAAGCTGATTACTCAATTTCACAAATTTTGTAATAATATTTCCTGGAAGTGTCTTTTTTCTGACAAAGTGATAGTCGATCTTAATTGGTCTCATGAAATATGAAATAGTGGATTTGATGCCGAATGTCGATAAAATACAAGTGATCAACTCCTTTATGCAACTCTCCATAGATTTCCCATTTGTCCCTCAACAACGGAACCTTATTTATTTTTTTGAAGATCGACGAATTGAATTATATTTTTGTTCCAATTCTTGCCTCTTCTCCCTCTAAATCAATTTTTTCCTTGTCATAATGGTTGAATTCCTATTAGTATCAATGATACAAGTCGAATCCTAGATGTATAAATAAAAGGTGAACCTCTTTCTCCATCAAGTCATGCCAAACTCATGAATTACTATGCTGAAGTTCCCAAATCAAAGTTTAGAAAATTATTTCTGACCATTGTGTGACTTGCACAATCGACATACAAGGTTACTAGACTCCTAAGCAACAAAATTAGGTGATTGTTACATATAGACTTCTTCATCGAGATTATTGGGGAGAAAAATATTCTTTATGTCCAACTGATTAAGAGGCGAATAAATGACAATCATAGCTAGAAAAAGTTGGACATATGCTATTTTAGCCTAGCAAGAGAAAGTACACTGTAATCCATCCCTAATATTTGAGTATACCTTTTTGCAAAAGTGAATCTATGACAGAGAGTATTGTTGAAAAGCTTCGATCTACTGAAAATAGAACAGTGCCATCATAAAGTGCTCGAAATTTGGTATAAAATGTGGAACACAAATCAAATATGAGAAAGTAATCACTGGAAAGATGCACGGTGCTACACAAATCAGATATTAAAAAATAGTTATTGAAAAATGCACAGTGCTATATAAATCAAGTACAAGAAAGTAGTCATCGGAAAGATATAGGTGTTGCCACAAATCAAATATGAGAAAGTAGTCACCGGAGATGCATGGTGCTATAGAAATTAGCTCTAATACCAATTTGAAGGAGGATATTTTATTCATGAACTCAAATGATTCTTGAATCTCAAAGAAAAGACAAACCAATTTGAAAGATACATAGCAAAGAAATGTTTATAGTTTGAAAGCTATAACAAGTGGCCTTGGAAGCTAATGTAGAAGACAAGAAGCCCATTAGAAGTAGCATGTTTTGCCTAGTTGGTCATAAGAGTAGCTTGCCTTACCCATGAGGCAATACAAAAAAGGGTGATGTAGTTATGCTCAAGATGTTTTATGTGTGAGCAGAAAGCCAAAGTAATAATCATTTGTTCATCATTGTAAAACATCTTCAAAATTGTGGGATGTATTTTTGTGTATATTAGGGGTTCGCTAGGTGATGCAAAAGACAACCATGGAGCTCCTCAATAACTGGATAGGAATTGGCAACAAAGGGAAAAGTGAAGGTTGGTAGAAGACTATCCCAACCAGTATATGGTGGACTATATGGAAAAAGAAGGAAAGCTAGGTGTTTTGAAGGACAAAAAGATAGTTTTCAATAGATAAAGATAAATGCTTAAGTCCTTTTTTTTTTTGGGTGTAAGCAAGATTTGGTGGGGAAAGAATGGAGATAGTCAATTTTATAGGAAACTTGTCATTCTGTTTATCTTTTTTAGGGTGTTCCCACCACTTTGTGGGATGTGAGTTTCCAACTCATCATCCTTTGGATGATGAATTTTTTGTGAATACAAAGTTACCCTTATCTCATAAAGAAAAATTATTCTTGAATCTTTCTACAAGAAAATATGTGACAAGATGCCCCTATTTATAATACTACAACAACATACCCAGTGAAATAATAGTAAGAAATCAAATTAAACTAGGACGTTGAAAATCCATTTCAATATAAACT
Source organism: Solanum aculeatissimum (assembly GCA_038996855.1). Classification (NCBI taxonomy): domain Eukaryota; kingdom Viridiplantae; phylum Streptophyta; class Magnoliopsida; order Solanales; family Solanaceae; genus Solanum; species Solanum aculeatissimum. The sequence continues at coordinate 7,247 of JBCEWC010019036.1, forward strand.
TGGACAAACAAATTCTAACTAAACATGAATTGAATAAATACCAATAATGAATCCTAAACTTAGGAATCCTACTCCAACTTTGAATTATAATAGCAACATTTTTCCTTAATTCAAAGTTGTATACTCTTGCTTTTTCTTCTCGTCATTGTATTGAGCACTTCTCTCCAACCTTCAGTTATTGAAGCACTTCTCTTCAATTTTCAATTGTTGGAGCACTTCTCTCCAACTATATTCGTTTTTTTTCTTGATTGTGTTGGAGCACTTCTTTCCAACTCCCATTTATGTTTTTTTGGTTGTGTTGGAGCACTTCTCTCCACTTTTATTTTTGGGATAGTTACAATAGATTACCATTCAGCCAAAGTAGTTATTAAAAAGGCTATTCACCATATAGTCATATATGGTCAGTGTATATTTCATATATAATCAAGCTATATTTAGTTTTTGAATGTATCATAATGTATATTCAGTGTATCGCTCTGGTATAAGTAATTTATATTGTATATAACTTTTGGCAAGCTATGTTGTATAAGTTACTATATATTTTCTATGATTTTTGGTTATTTTTTAATGTAAATAAAGCATGCCTATATCTGTTGTAAACTAATTAATTTACTGTATACATTTGAAATTAGCCTATTATTTTTTTCTTGGTTGTGTTGGAGTACTTCTCTCCAACTTCCAATAGTTGATGTACTTCTCATCAACGTTCTATTATTGGAGCACTTCTCTCTTCTCGTTGATGCACTTTGTCACCAACATCTATTTTTGTTGATTCACTTATAATTAACTTTTAAATTTGTTTTTATGTTCATCCCTCTCTTATTTTAGAGAAGAATTTCTTCAATACTTGTGCACATTTGCTTGCACTTTTTTAAATCTGTAATGTTTTTGTTAGTCCTTCTTGATATGATTAATTTGCATGTACATATCATTAACCCATCTTTTGCTAACATAATCATTTGTCAGACAGCTGACATATATAGGTCATAGCTGCCTACCGGCAACGAAAGTTCCTTGGTTCTCTATCGGGATTGTATAAGCTCTGATATTACTTGTAGGATCGAAATAATTATCACATAAAGGCTAGCAAAGCAAGCCTCATAAGACCTTGAATAAGGACAAAAGAGACAAACATTTAACATGGTTTAGTCAACCAACTTATATCCACAAGAAAGGATGAACAATCTTATATATATGAGAGGGTATAATATGTCGAGAGAAATAACCTCACAAATTTACTCTAAATAAAAAGAGATTCATACAAATACTTGTGTCTCATAGATTCTCCTCCTAAACAAAACTCTCAAAGTCCCTAGGACTACATTGTGGATACTACCAAGTTAGAAGGAATAAGTCTTTATCGTAAAACCTTTTCCTACGAGAGAAAAGACCAGCCAAATTTGGAAAAATTGTATTTTCCTTTTTGGAAAAGAAAAACTCAATTATATGGTTAAAAAGGGGACAAGCACCCAACAATTCTCCACCCTTGGCTTGAATTTCTGACAAAATAAATTTGCTTCAGCTTCTTCACATAATTTTCCAGAGGTTGCATTTCCATCTCAAAATCTCCTCTGTTAAATTTGTATCTCCACACAGATTAACACACTGATAAAATTTCTCAATTTTTTTTTTTCATTACTGTCAAATAGGTTGCGACTAGAACCGAATTCACCAAGATGAACACTTGTTTTTAACCTCTCTTATACCATGAGAGAAATATTGAAAAAAGTTTTTGCTGAATTGTGTGTCTACATTATTACACTAAGATCTGATGTATAGATACTATATTACAATCCTTCTCCAAGTAGGATCATATATTCTTATTCCAAGTAGGATTCGTTGTACTATTCTTGTTCCTATTCCTATTCTAATAGTATCCTGCCAGTTTTGAGATAGTTTTCTATTTATTGTACAGTGCTTGGTAATGAATACAATAATGAGGGACAGTAGAGAGCTTTGAAGTGAACAGAGAAGAGGGGGGATTCAGAATTGCTATGATTTAGTTCTTCAGTTCTGCTTCTTCCTTCTTCAGTATCTCATTTTATAGTTGTGTCCTCTAGAATTGATCTATCTTCTAGCCTTTGAAATTTTCACGTGAATCCAGCTTCAATTGTGGGCTTTTCAATCTTTGATGATTCTTCTGTTTCCTTGTATAGTTCTGCTAGCCATTCTCTTCAAACCTTCAGCTAGTAGACTTGCATGACTTTCAGTGTCCTTTGTATTGCTCGACTAGTCGCTGCCTTTGGATTTCTTCTTTCCATATATACTCAGTCGATTAGGTTTTAACTTTGTGCCTTTCTCGAGTAATGTTCATAGTGGGTACTTTGAATAACTGCTTCTCAGTCCTTCCGATGATGAAATCTGTTTGGTACTTTCATCATAAAGCTCCAGTCCTCCAGTATTGATTGATTGCTTGAATCTCTTTCTGTGATGGTCAATCTTTTCTTTAGGCTACATTGTTTGGCAGCTTATTCCAGTCTTCAGTCGCTGTTCATCTTTTCCATATTTAGTTCCTTCCTCAATATTCTTTTGACTGCTGTGACCCTTTTCTTTTATGTCTCAAGTTTTATTTTTCTTTTTTTCCCTTTTTGGGTGATCATAGTCTACATAGTAGATTGAAATATAACTTCTATGTCTTAAGTTGTGTGTATCCCTTGTATCTTTTTTTTTCACTTTGCACTTCTCCAAATATAACTTCCTTGTATTTCATTCAAGAATCTGTTTAGGTACATCAATATTGACACGTACTTCCGATTGAGTTGCATAAATGGCTTTTTCAGATTTATTCCATTTTAGTTCCTGTCATAACAGAGAATTTTAGAGGCTATAGATTTAACTAAAAATTATTTTCTCAATTGCTGTTGTCATCAAAAGTTAATAAAATATGAACCCCTGGGCTAACAAAATGCATAACTATTTTTTAAAAATTGCTTGACTGAGATATTTATCAGTATCAGATAATCGGTTCAAGTTTGCTACTCCAAATGTTAAGGTAAATAATAGGAATGACAAAAATCATACAGTTGTCACAAAATATTATTGTTGCTTCAATGCATTTGCAGGTGTGGTGTTACACTTTAATTTCATAGCTTTCATGAATTTTAGCTTTTACATCATTTAAATTAAAAAGTTAAAGGAGTGACAGTAAACAGTGGAATCAAGATGTGATCTCTTCATTTCTTCTTTTATATGTCATATTTTGATATAGATTCATTCCAGAAAAAGAATATGCTCCTTTCAAATGTATGTCATGTATGCATGTATTATAAAGAGCTCAATGTCCTCGAAATTTTCCCAAAACTCTCCATCACATTCAATGCTCCCAGGCCCTCTTCCTGAGGTCCCCCTCTAAGGTCCCTTCTGGACCTGTAGAGACCTTTTCCGGTGGTATTCGATCACCGGAATGAACCTACTGATCCTCTTTTCTTTCTTTTCTAGTATCCTTTTTCTTTCTCCTCAAGTATGGTGAAGATGTCATATATTTCGCAGCAGGATTCAAAATTGCCTGATATCACTTGGATGGTCTCAAGAGCTGAGACTTGGTACGACTGGGTGGAAAGAGGGCGTAACATGATGACAAGAGCGAATTTCAGCCAGAAAACGATGGAATGGATAGGGCATGTCCTTGGAGAAGCGTCAAAAACCAAAGGAAATTCAGTTAAAAGATGATAATTTCACAATCATGTCTCAGAATTCTTTTGCTCCAGAAACTTTAACAAATTTGTCTGTTATATTGGCAATATTAATATGCACAGGAAAAGGAAAGCAGTAATTATTATTCCTGAATGGTCATTCAACTCAGGGTGGTTGGACATTGCTCTCTAAATAACTAATTTCATTAACGCTAGAGGAAAAGGATGGTGTCATTAATGCAGCGAAATACAGAGAAGGGGTTATTATATACTGATAGTCAGAAATAACAATTGGTCCACAAGAGAAATGAACGCTGCTAGAGTAGAGAAGAACAGGGCCTTCTCTTATCAGATCTTGGTCAAATCCGTGAAAGAGGTGGTGAGCAGGCAATTCAAATTGAGGAATCTGTGGACGAGGATGCCATGACCATCGTACATATTGACGATAGAAGTGATATAGTCAAACATGCAGAGGAAGGAAGAAAGGAAATTGGGGCATTAAATGTAGAAGAGGCAATCCCGCTGAAATCAGCTGAAGTGACGGAGAATATGGACCCGGACTCTCATTCACCAGTATCCTCGTGGGTTAGACAAAACAACCTCAGATTGGGTGAAGAATTTGGGGTCTGTTTTCAGGGTTGTGAGGAGATAGCAGAGGAAATGTTCATGAAGATAGATGGTGTTAGAATAGGAATAGGTAAATACAATCCTACTTAGAATAGGAATAGGAATAGGAATAACAATAGTATATAAAA
>JBCEWC010019037.1:0-11630 GCA_038996855.1 Solanum aculeatissimum
TACTTTCTATTATCTTGAGGGTGAGCCTCAAGCTTGTCGAGGCCCCGCTCATCTATGTAGAGGCATTATTGGACAAAGCTATACTCTTGTACGTTTGGCTTGTATGTTGGATAATTAACTATGTAATATGATGCTATTTCACTTGATTTATGATTATGTCTCCATGTTATGATAATGACTTGAACGTTGAGTATGATGAATGACTATGTGCTATGTGCAAGCATGCTTACCCCTTTTTCGTATTGTCCCCATAGATTGAGTCCCAAGTCCCCGAATCCCTAGAGCTTATATGCTATATGTTAAGCTTCTGGGTTTCCGAACTGATGATGAGCGTAATGATGCTATGATGACTTGATCGAGGGTCTTCAGGTCCTCTTTCGCCATGTCACATCTAGGCCCCCTATTCGGGTCATGACACCCAACCACGAAATCCATATTCACATCCTCCTACTTCAAAGTAGGAATCTCAATATCTTGGGCCAACCCTTCGTGCCTTTGATATTCAACCTTCATTTGTTGGCAATTTGGGCATTCCGACACAAACTTGGCTATGTCCTTCTTCATGCCATGCCACCAATATACCTCTCTCAAGTCCCGATGCATCTTAGTGGATCCTGGATGAATAGAATATTGTAATTATGAGCTTCACTCATGATGACCTCTCTTAGGCCGTTGACATCCGGAACACACAACCGATCTTGATACCATAGTACACCATCTCCTCCTTGGGAGAAGACCTCTATCTTGTTTTATGCAACTAACTTCTTCAACTCAACCAAGGAAGGATCTAACTCCTGTTTTGCTTTTACATCAACAATCACAGAAGATTCGAACTCACTTTTAACAAGAATATCACCATCATTTGAGTCGGAAAATCAAACACCCAACCTAGACAAACGGTGCACATCTTTTACCATTTCCTTCTTCTCTTCGTCAACGTGCAACACACTTCCCATGGATAGCCTACTAAGAGCATCCCCCACAATATTCTCCTTGCCCAGATGATAAAGAACGCTCATATCATAGTCCCTGAGTAGTTCCAACCACCTCCTTTGCCTCAAGTTATGATCTCTTTGAGTGAACACATATTGTAAACTTTTATGATTAGTGAAATCATCAACGTGAACTCCGTACAAGTAATATCTCTAAATCTTTAAACCAAACACCACCGTCACCAACTCAAGGTCATGGGTGGGATAATTTTGCTCATGAGCCTTCAATTGCCGAGACGTGTAAGCTATCACCTTACCTTGTTTCATGAGCACACATCCTAACCCAATCCGCAAAGCATCATAATATACAACAAATCTATCTAGTCCAATTGGAAGAGTCAAAATGGGAGCCAATGTAAGCCAATCCTTCAAAGTCAAAAAGCTCTTCTCACACTCATTCGACCACACAAACGTAGCCTTCTTTTTAGTCAACTTAGTCAACGGGGAGCGATAGAAGAGAACCCCTCAACAAACCTCCAATAATAACTGGCGAACCCAAGGAAACCTTGGATATTAGAAAGAGTCAATGGTCTAGGCCAATTCTTTTCGGCTTCGGTCTTCTTAGGATCAACCTTAATACTATCGCAGAACACTACATGACTAAGAAAAGCAAATTCCCCCAACTAAAATTTACATTTGCTAAATTTGGCGTACAACTGATTTTCCCTTAAGGTTTGAAGCACCAATCTCAAGTGGTCCATATGCTCCTGCTCATTCTGGAAGTAAATTAAAATATCATTGATAAATACCACCACAAAGCTATCAAGAAATGGTTTGAACACCTGATTAATGAGATCCATAAACACCGCTGGGGAATCGGTTAAACCAAATGACATCACCAAAAATTCAAAGTGCCCATGACGAGTCTAAAAAGCTGTCATGGGAATATCACATTCCCTTCCCTTCAACTGATAGTAGCCCAAACGAAGATCTATCTTCGAGAAATGTGTGGCTCCCTGAAGTTGATCAAACAAGTCATCAATTCTAGGAAACGGGTACTTATTCTTGATGGTCACCTTCTTCAACTTTCGATAATCAATGCACATTCGGAGCAACCCATTCTTCTTCCTTACAAACAACACGGGAGCACCCCAAGGTGAAATTCTTAGCCTGATATAGCCCTTCTTCAACAAGTCTTTCAACTGATCCTTCAACTCCTTTAGTTCTTCCGGAGCCATACGGTAAGGAGGAATGGAGATAGGTTGAGTATTTAGAAGGGGATCTATGCCAAAATCCCCTTCCCTATTAGAAGGAATACCAGAAAAGTCTTCGAGAAACTCACTAACCACCGAAATTGATTCAAGATGAGGCGACTCAGTTTCCACATTTCTAACTCTCATAATATGATAAATGCACCCCTTACAAATCATCTTCCGAGCTTTCAGGAAGGAAATAAATCGACCCCTTACCATGGAATTACTACCCTTCCACTCCAAAACAGGTTCAGTAGGAATCTGAAATCTAACTTGCCTAGTCCTATAATTGACCGAGGCATAAGATGCATGCAACAAATCCGTCTCAAGAATAACATCAAAATCGTACATCTCGAGCTATACAAGGTTATCGGGAAAGACTTTATGCAAAACTGAAATAGGACAACCCCAATACACCTTCCGGGCAACAATAGACTCACTCACGAGAGTATAACTTGAATAAGGATCCCTCAATGTTTCAGGACTCAAACAAAATTTTATAGCCAATAGAGGAGTCACAAAAGATAAAATTGCACCTGGATCAAGTAAAGTATAAGCATAAAAATCAAAGACTTTTAACATACCAGTCACAATGTCAGGAGCCTCATCCACTTCCTGCCGGGCATGAAGAGCATAAAACCTGTTATTTCTAGGAGCACCACCAACTTGAGCTTTCAACTGCCTTTGACCACCTGGAGCCACTTGATCCATCTTTGCATTATTTGGACAGTCGACAATCTTGTGATCCATACTCCTACACATAAAGCAAGCTCCCGAAACCTTCCTACATTCACCCAAATGACTTCCCCCACAATAGCCACAACGGAGAGCTCGTGGTACACCCCCAACCTGAGCCTTAGGAGGAGGCACCCTAGAGTTGGCAAACTTCACATTCGAACCTTGGCCTTGCTAGAATCAACCATTTCTACCACTACTCCTAGAGTTGGAGAATCCATCATCAAATCAGGCCCTGTTGGAGTCATTTATCCTTCTCTCTTTGAGCTTTTATCCCTCAACCTATTCAACATAAGTCATAGGCCTGGAGATATCCATTTCCCGAATGAGCATAGTGGTGCGACACATTTTCACAACCAAGTCAAAGACCCCAGAAAAGAACTTGTACATCCTTGCACGGGGATCAACTACTAACATGGGAGCATACTTGGAGAGCTTGGTCAACTTAAGAGAATAGTCCCTCACAGACATGCTACCTTGCTTGAGGTTAATAAATTTAGTCATCTTGGCTTCTCGAAGTTCCAAAGGGAAGAAATGGTCCAGAAAAGTAAACTAGAATTCTTTCCAATCAACCTTAGTATCTGCGACCCTCTCGGCCAACCACTAGTTATACCATACCTGGGCTACATCTTTCAATTGATAAGCAGCCAACTCATCCTTGTCCTCAGAACTGACACCCATAATAGTCAACACATTCATTAGCTCATCAATAAACTCCTAGGCATCCTCATTAGCCTTCAAACCAAGGAACTTTGGAGGATTCATCCAGGTGAAGTCTCTCATCCTAGATGGTGGAGTGCCACCAATTGTGGGATTAGTTGGCCGGGCTTGATTAGCCACCACCTTGGCCAGTATAGCGACCACGTTCTGAAACTTAGCATGAGACACTTGCTCTTCCACAGGCTCACGGGGGGCTTGTTCCTCATAGACCGAAGCCTTTCTAGGGAGGGGAGATTTTTGGGGAGGCATCTTCTGAAAGAGTAACAAGAACACCAACGTTTTAGAAAACATTACAAAATAGTTCACAGCACGACATAAAGGACAATGGAGTGAGACAATTCCTAAAACATAGCCATAGCCTCTTGTTCATAGGTATGGCGCGTATCGCACCCATGAATAAGACTTTAATTGACCCAACATGTTGGACTCCGAGGATCATTACAAACCTAGGGTTCTTATACCATCTTTGTCATGACCTGAGAGTAAGGCCTAGATGCGACATGGCAAAAGAGAACCCAAGAGTCCTCGATCAAGCTATCTTAGTATCATCGCACACATTATCAATTCGGAAGCATGTAACATAATAAATAACACATAAGTCTAAGGGATTCTGGGGCTTTGGACTCAAACTATGGGGATATTGCTGGGAATGGGATAAGCATGGATCACATAGAACATAGCAATTACGATATAAGGGGCGGGTAAGTATTACTCACGCTATGGGGGCAAGAAGGGTTAGGTACTTTCCACACAAGCACATTCTTTACCAACTAATCATAATGGCATAAGCACAAGCATAATACAAACATAAATAACCATAGAAAAACATAGGTAATCATAGAATCTCAAATAAACACATAGTACGACATACAATAGAATCCATAAAGTATCTAACAATGCCACTACAAGAGTAAGACGGGGGCCTCGACCCAACCCGGGCTCACCCTCATGTCTCAAGATAAGTAAGATGAAATAAAAATATAAGATAGAGAAAGGTGGGTATTGCCCTTGGGGTATATGACTCACTACTATCAACAAGTCAAAGATCTCACTAGACGTCCAACAGTAGATGAATGTCACCTCCGGTCCCTACATGGTTAGATCATGTAGACAAAGAGTATGGGTAAGCACATATAATATACTAAGTATACGGGTATTCTATGCACATAAACATGTTCCTACTAACAAACTAGATGAAAAGGGCACATATACTTATAGAATGAATATATATAAGCAAGGGAAGGATATCGTAACAATATGCCATGAAGTGCTATGATGCATGAATGCAACCCTACATGTCATAGCGGGAATGTGACCTCAACCAAAAACAGAGAGTCCAAGTGAGCTACTACTTGGAATTGGACTACTTTCCAGGTAAGTCCCAAGTCAACCCTTAGAAAGGGGATACAGGTCATCTTGGGAGATAGCCCATGTTGGCACATGGTTTGACGGAAAAGAGTGTAGACCCTTGGAGATAGTCCACCGAACTCCAATCCCTCGGTGCTAAGTCTCATCCCACGAGAATACATATACATGTATGAGATTTAAAATGGAGATTTCAATACTTCAATTCCAAGAACAATGCAAGGTTGGCTACAAGCCCAAAAATCACATTTCAAAACCTTTCAAGTCCGAACAAGAATTTTTGAGAATAATTCCCAAAGACCAATGCATAAGAGTAGCTCATTCTAACAAAATAGTGTGGTGTAAAACACCAGAGTGCTTAAAAGCCATATCAAGACAAGATGTGATCATATTCTAGTCAACTCCCATGTCTTACCAAAATCAAGTCGAATCATATCAAGAGTTTCATCAAATCAATCCTTTCATGTATGCATATGTCATGAATGATGAGATGAAGGCATGGGCAATAGTGAGTGAATAACAATTCAACAATATAATATAAAATTCAATTGAAATCCATGAGATAATCTAAATTTAAATCACAATTTACATTACCCATGCCTAAACAAGCTTTCAAGGGACCATGTATATTCAAACATCATAATTCCAGTGCAAAACAAGATAATTAAACTCAAATCATCTTAAAATCAACATTAAAGTACAACCCACAACTCAATTGAATTAAATCATTCATAAATTAAACAACCCAATTTCAAAGAGACCAAAAATTCATCAAAAATTGAAGAAGAAGAGTTTTGGGTCTTCATTGTTAAAAGGAGAACCATAATTCAATCCCACATACCTTGGATTAATCACGTAGAACAAAGAGAATATGAAGAAGAATTGAATTTTCCCCTTGATTTCCAAGCTAATCTTCAATGGAGGTGGAGAGAAATTGAGAGAATTTGAAGAGATTGAAGGTATTTGAATTGAATAGGGTTAAATTAGGGGTTTAGGAGGGTTTAAAAATACCAAAATGACCTTAGGAATAGTTAAAAATTACAATTAAACTATTAATGAAATGAAAAAAAAAACTAAAAATAGTCACTGACGATGTGCACTACACGGACCGTGTAGTGACTCACGGTCCAAGAGCCTTATTGTGAAGCAACACTTGAAATAACAAATCCCTGGGTAGCTCTTTGAACTCCAAACGGACCAACCTCATAAGCCGTGTGGCTTCAGATAGACCGTGAGCTGATCCGTGGAGGCTCCCTTGGCTCCAAGTCTTTGCACAAATCCTAGGTGGCTCAATGGAACTCCGCACGGATGAGACTCACGAGCTGTGAGGCTTCACACGGACCGTGACCTGGTCCATGAAGCCTAACTTGGCTCGGAGTCTCGGTCCAGAGTCTTTGTTGTCCACTAGAACTCTACACAGACCGGGCTCACGGGTCTTGAGCCTCGACACAGCCCGTGAACCCTCCTGTGGGTCAAAGCCTTAACCAAAATCTTTCTTCCCTTTTCCAGAATGTTTCCCTACACAGGCAGACCTACTTAGAAGGCCATAACTTCCATATCCAAAATTCAAATTGATATAAACCAAGTGTGTTGGGAAGACAACTCAAAGATCTTCAATTTGATAGGTCGTGGCCTATACAGTTCAATCCGTACCAAGAGATATGGCCATTTAAAGTAAACACTTATACAAGACGTCAAGCAAAACATAACCAACAAGATTTCTTCCAAGACGGTCAAGCAAGAGAGACTCGGGAAATACATAAACTAACTAAGACAACCTCAAATCAATCCTCAACCAATAATGTAAGATTCAGAAATTTTTGGGGTGTTACATAATTTTGGAAACCCTAGTGTTTTTCTTGAGAGCCTTTACCTTAGAGAAATTTGGGATTTGAAAGAATGAGAGAATGAGGGGTGATCGTAGGGCTTTAAGGCTGACTTAGGACCCCTTTCCCATCCCCAAAATGACATAGTTTAGAAATAGGATTGATGGAAATGACAAAATTACCCCTCATTAAAATTATCAGATCTGACCTACGAAACCCCAATTACGGGCAGTAAGTCCCTCTCATTCGATAACAAATCTGAAATTCCTAAATACTAACTTTGCTGGACCCAAAATTATGAAGCTTTGTTATGGGTCGTATAAACCCTTATGATTCATGGTTAGATTTGAAGAGTCCGTTCACACTTATCCACTTTTCACCTTTTTGTTGGCCTCATTCCATAAAGCACCCTACAGGTCGTATGTCCACTTACGGGCTATAATTGCCCCTCATAAACTAGACTTCAGGTCATTTTTCTACTCAACTTTTGTGCACTCAAGGCTCCTAAACTGGGGGTCGTTACACCATATTTATTATTTGTCCAAGAGAAAAGTAATAATTATGAAAAGATAATAATAACTAGTATTCAAGAGAATAAATGCTTGTCTAATTTACTTGAGCCTGCGAGGGGAAAGTACCTAGAAATAAAAAGTGAGGATTAATATGAGATACATTCTGAGTCCTAGAGAAGAAGAATGAAATGCTTCTAAGAAATACCAAGAGGTGAATTCAAAGCTACTTAACTCACTAGATTTTACATGTATTGAACAAAGAAGTAGCTCGAGAGTGTACCACATAATAAGGTTTTGGTCATGGGGAACACATTCCTAGGTTAATTCTTATTTTGTACACACCAGGATGTCATACTAGTTCTGTTCACTGACTATTGTTATGCATTACAACAAAATCCCCAATTTACTTTATGTGTTGTTATTTTAGGAAAGTAGTGACTTCAATTGAAAAATAATAGTTGATAGACTTATTTGAACCTATTCCTCGTGGGATCGACACTGACTCTATGTTGGGTAATTAGACTGCTAACAATCGTCCATACTTCTGTAAGAAAGTATGTTTGAACATTATTATCCTAGCCCAAGATATCGAGATCCCTAATTGGAATTTGGATAATGTGAACATACACTTTGTGGTGAGTTTACCCCATACCTGCAAGTATCATGATTCCATTTTGGTGATTGTGGATCGAATGATAAAGTGGACTTTTTTCTATTGAAGGAGGCTTCCTATAGTACCAAGGACTATGCCAATTTGTACATTCATGAACTAGTAAGGTTGTATGGTGTTCTTCCGCCCATTATATCTGATCGTTATCCCCAGTTTACCTCACTTTTAGAAATCATTTCAAAGGAGTCTTGGTACCAAGGTAAAGTTAAGCACCACTTTCCATGCTCAAAGCAATGGGAAAGCCAAGACAATAATTCAAAAACATGAGGACATGTTAAGGGCTTTTGTATTGGAGTTCAAAGGAAGTTGGGATTATCTACCACTTTTGAGTTTGCCTACAACAATAACCATCACTCTAGAATAGAGACGGCGCCATTTGAAGCTTTGTATATGAGACAATATTGATCTCCAGTAGGATGGTTTGAGGTTAGTGAAATGACTTTTATTGGACCAAACTTGGTTTTAGATGCTATGGAGAAGGTGATACTCATAAGAGAGAAGTTGAAGATGGCTCAAGCCACCAAAACTCCTACTTTGATGTTACAAAGAGGGATCTAGAGTTCAATGTAGATGCCTGAGTCTACTTGAAGCTTTCACCCATGAAGGGTATGGTACAATTTAGTAAGAAAGAGAAATTGAGCCCTAGATATGTAGGGACTTATCAAATACTTAAGCGGGTAGGTAAAGTGGCTTATGAATTAGAGTTACTATTGGAAATGAGTATGGTTAATCCAGTGTTTCATGTGTCAATGTTGTAGATATTTGTGGGTGATCTAAATTCTATAGTGTCATTAGAAGATGTGAACGTGGAAAAATAGTTGACCTATGGAAAAGTTCCCATTGAGATCCTAGATCGAAAAGTGAAAAAGTTGAGGAATAAATAAGTTGCATCCATAAAAGTTCTTTAGACGAATCAACAAGTTAAAAATTCGATATTAGAAGTGAAAGCAGATATGATAAAATGATACCCTCATCTCTTTCACTCTACTCAAGCCTATGATATTAAACTATTCTTTCCAAAAGACCTCATTTTCCTTATATTTTAATTTTTCATGTCATCATGCATGCATACATACTTATGAGACTACATTTGAATTATACTTAATGCATGAGGTTGAAAGTTTCATGAAATGATGCTTAAGTTGCATTTTGCATTCACGCTGGGTTGTTAACAATTTCTTTACCCCACTCAAGGTTACTTTTATTACATTCAAGGAAAAATATCCCCAAGGGGGAGATATTGTAAGGCCCCATATATATAAAGATTGGAATCCATAAGGAAGTTAAAAATTTGGTTCTAGGTCAAGTATGTACGAGCCCATCTATGGCTCGTGGTTGGTTTTATGAGCCATAGATAGGCCTTGTGGATAGGGATTTAACTCGGTAAAAATTTTTAAGTTTGAGAGTCCAAGTTTGAAGGGTACCTATGATTCATAAATAAAACTATAAGATTTAAGTAGAGTCTTATAGACTAGGGGGATCAAACCAAGTTTCTGAACTTGAGAAAAGTGTAATTAGACAAAAGCCTTGTACGAGCTATATATCAATTTATGAGTTATAAAATAGGCTCGTGATTTAGGTCCTGAGATGGTGAAATTTTCTAAGTATGGGACGTAATTACAAGGGGTGCTTATGACTCATCATATTGCTTATAGGTCATAGAAGGATGCTCATGGAATGAGGTTCAAAAAAAGGTTTTCAGGAACTTTAGGTGAAACCAGGATGAGACCTTGAACTATGAGCCATAGAATGATCTACAATTCGAAGACCTATGTCATAGTCCTGCTATGAAAATTTTAATGAAGGGCAGTTTTGATATTTTCCTTGCACCCTAAGTCCAATACTATATCATTTAAGGCACAAATCTACCCATATCAGCCCCAACCCTACCATTACACCCTCATTCTCTTCCCACTCCAATTTCTCTCAAAATATCCCAAGTCTCTTACCTCTCAATTTCATAGAAGGTAAGCAACAAAGGTTTCAAGGTCATCTTCTCTAATCTTAGGTTTCTTTCATAAGTTTCTAACCAAGGTATGTGGTTTTTATTTGTGGGTTCCTTCCACCCATGAAGCCTATGCATTTTCATTGTTTTACTTAGTTTCAAGCTATGGAATCCATATGAGTTTTATGATATCTCTTTAAATGCTTATATTATGATTTATTTGTAGCCATATGAGTTATTTTGATGTGAAGTTATGATATTCTATGAACGATTGATGACTTATAAGATGTTTTCATGATTTGCTACCTAGGATTTTGAATACTTATGATGGATTGTTTTATGAATGGTTTTAAATGATGAGTTTTATAAAGATTATACATTTTACTCTTGCATTATAATTTAAAGACTACATGCATTGAACCCATCAAATTTTATACTATATTCCCAAATGAAGTATGATTATGGATGACAAGGGTTTCAACTATCTATTATGAAAGTTTATGAAATATTTATGATATCCTTTTTTATGATGTTATGAATATATAAAAGATGGTAAAAGGACAATTCTCACCAATGATAGATCCTCTTATAAAGGGAAAATTCTCACTTGAACAGATCATAAGGTTTTAAAAGAGTTATTCCCACTATAGTGAAGTTATATTTCAAAGCATATGGATGTATATGCATATGATTATGTTGTAATTATTTTGTGAAACTTGACATAGCACTGAATGAGGCTTGAGGTGGGGTTTGGTAAGAGAATCATAGTAGCAACCTCCTGTGTCATTAACTATGTGCCACCATAGGAGCCCTTATAGGCTAGGCTAGTGGATTCACAAAATCCCTAAACAATAAAAAACTAACAGGTTGGAGTTCTACCTAACTAGTAGTCTCTCCGGCCCAACATAGAGGGATATATTGGATTCCATGTAGCAGCTCATATGGTCTTATACGAAGGTTATGGTCTTCTCCCATATATGTGTATATGTATATGAATACTTTTGGTGTTCATGATAATTCATTTATATTTTCAAGATGCATTAATCATTTATCATCTCTTGAATTTTATTCCCTTGTTATGTTATGCATATGGCCTATTATGAAATTGTAGTTCTTCATTGCATTGCATACCACATACTTAATACATTCAAAGTAATAAAACATATATTTGCCTACATGATTTCACCATGTTGGGAATGGTGCTCCTCCTCCTCCTACATGTGGCTAGCTTTGGGTTTTTTGGACACTACTTGTGGTGAATCCTCTATTTTCGGGACAATAGCCACTTTCTTTCAAGATTCATGTACTAAGAATTTTAGAATATCTTTTTATAACTTAACTTCAAGGGGCTACTCATTTCTCCAAAATAGACCTCCGTTTGGGTTATCATCAATTGAAAGTGAGGGAATGTGATATTCCCAAGATGGCTTTTCATACTCGGTATGGTCACTTTGAATTTGTGGTTATATCTTTCGGTTCGACTAATGCCCCGCCGGTGTTTATGGATCTTATGAATAGAGTGTTCAAGCTGTATCTTGATAACTTGGTTGTGGTGTTTATTGATGATATCTTGATTTACTCCCGTAGTTAGCAAAAACATGTGAAACATTTGAGATTGGCACTTCAAACTTTGAGGGAAAAGAAGTTGTATGCAAAATTTAGCAAATGTGAG
>JBCEWC010019038.1:0-11629 GCA_038996855.1 Solanum aculeatissimum
AGAATTACATTTAAAACAAAGTGCTCTAGACTGTAGATTCGTGTATTCCCTGTGGGATCGACCCCAACTCTAGTTGGGTTCTATATTTGGTCAACGACCGCTTTGCACCTAAATTGAGGTGTGAATTTGGGCGTATCAGGAGTCTCCTCCACCTCCTACCTAGCATGTAAAGCATAAAACCTATTATTGCATGGAGCATCATCTTGTTTATCCCTTTTTGTCCTTGCCAACCTAGAGCTATTTGACCCTTTTGATGGTCTCTTTGGCCTTTATTTGGAACATGATGAGCTCTCTTAGAGTCATTCATCTTCCTCTCCTTGAGCTTCTCCCCTTTAATTTGTTCAGCATAGTTCATAAGTTTAGAAATGTCTATCTCCCGAATAAGCATAGCGTATGACACTCTTTCACAACCAAATCAGAGATCTCAGAAATAAACTTGGCATTCTTGCACGAGGGTCATCCACTAACATAGGAGCATACTTTGAGAGCTTTGTGAACTAGAGGGCATAATCCCTCACACTCATTACACCCTACTTGAGGTTGATAAATTCCACCATCTTGACCTCCCTAAGCTCAAGAGGAAAGAAATGGTCCAGAAAAGAAAACTTGAACTCATCCCAACTAACCCCATTATCACCAACCCTCTCCATCAACCATTGGGTATACCACACTTAAGCCATATCCTTCAACTAATAAGCAACTAATTCAACCATCTCTTCTAAAGTCACCCCCATAATAGTCAATACCTTAAAGAGTTCATCAATGAAGTCTTGGTCATCCTCATCAGCTTTTGACCCATAGAACTCCGGAGGATTCATCTAGGTAAAATCTCTCACTCTAGCAGCCGGAGTGGGGGCATGAGGAGGAGGATTAGCCTGCCTAGCCTAGTTGGTCACCACTTGAGCTAGCATGGCAATGGCAGTCCGGAACTCATCATGAGTAACTAGTTCCCCCATAGGCTCTTAAGGGACTTGGTCCTCATTAATTGGGGCTTGTGTTGGTAGAGGGGCTGTTCTTGGGGGCATCTTCTGTAAGAGAATCAAGGACATCGTCAAAGTTAGAAAGTCTTAAGACACGACCCATAGCACAACATAAGAAATAAAAAAGTGAGATAATTTCCTAAAACGCCATCATAGCCTCCCGCCCATAGGTATGGTGTACTTCACACCCATGAATAGGACTTTACTCGATGCGGAATGTTGGACTCCAAGGACCATTTTAAAACCTTAGTGTTGTTATACCAAACTTGTCACTACCCGAGCCTAGGGCCTAGGAGTGACATGGTGAATGGGAACCCGAGAGTCCCTAAACAAGCCTCATAGCATCCATATACATATCACCAGTTAGGAAGCACATAATTAAACAAGAAGTACATAGTTATAAGGGAAATGGGGCTTTGGACTCAAGCTATGGGGATGTCATCAGAAAAAGGAGTTGCATTAATCCACATAGCACATAAGAACTAAGAGGCGGTCAAGTACAACTCCTGCTATGGGAATAGAAGGGTCTTAGGAATTTTCAGATTTTCACATCTCATCATAATCATATCATCATAGTACCAATATCATGAGGTAGATATAAACATAGTCTCCATAAGCAATAAGCATAACACATAACAAGTTCGTACATAGAGTTTACATGATGTTCAATAATGCCTCTAATACATAGAATTGAACAGGGGCTAAGACAAGTCCCGGGACAACCCTCAAAGTAAAAACATTGGAAAGACATAACATAATAGGTAGATAGAAGGTGGATCTTGTCCTTGGATGAAAGGACTCACCACAAAAAATTCTTTCTCAAACAATCTAGCAGTCAAGAGGTGGATATAGATAGTCTCCGATCTCTACATGGCATAATCATTCCTTTAAGGGGCATAAACATGAACCTATGTTTGACACATAGTTATGTGAAAAGAGACTTTATATAAGGACCTCTTGGGCCGAGCCCCCACCTCCAATCTCATTCGGTGCTAAGTCAACAACTCATGAGAATAGATATACATATATATGCTTGACAAGGAAACGTAAGTCTTTCAAATCGTAAGAATGCATACTTAGTCTTAAATGCCAAAACATACTTCATAATTATGCATACTTGGGCTAAAAATCTAAATCATACTTCATTTCATACTTTCATGCATAGTAATATCCTATTCATGCTTGTACATAGTGGTCTAAACACTCATGGGGCTCTTGAGCCAAATCATAGACATTATGTGATCATATGTCATGTCATAACCGTACTTGCTTGAAAACATAGTCATAATCATAATTGGTTCTTAACCCACATCAATATCTCATGAAAATACTTGTTCATGCATGAATATACCATGAGTGATGAAGGAATAGCATGGTCAATTAGAATTCATGATTAAAACAACATAATAGAAAGAAGTCATATGAAATTCATGGATAAATCAATAATTAAAGCTTACTTGATATTACCCATGCATAGATACAGAGATTAAAGGGACATGCATATTTGATTCTTTAAAAACCCATGTAAATCATAATAGTAAAATCCAAACTATCATAACATTAATAAATAAGTTCAGCTCATAGCTCAATTTCAACAAATTAAAACTAATTTAAGAGATCCATTTGCAAAATAGACTTGGAATTCATGAAATTAAGAAGCTAGGAGTTTGGTCTTCATGATTGGAAGGGAATCATGAATCAATCCCACATACCTTGAAAAACTAGAAGAATTAGGATGGAATTGACTCAAATTGAAAGCTCTCTTGAAATCCTATCTTGAATCCTCAACACAAGACTTGAATAGAGAATTTAGGAATCAAATTCTAGGGCTTGAGTGTATAATAAGAGTGAAAGTGTAAAGAGTGAGTATAATCTAATTTAGGGGATTAGGATAGGTGCCAAGGTCATAAAAAACCTTTAAAAGAAACTAAAATTACGAAAAGACCATTAATGAAACAGACCTTAAAAGTTGCCCAGCGGTCTCGTGAAAGGGCACCACGACCTGTACAACTCTTCACGAACCGTACAAGTGTCTTTGGAGATGCCTTGTCATTGATACAATATTTTCATACTTGGGAAATTCATCCAGGTTGCTCCCACAGAAGACATATGGTCCGTACAAAGATATACGGCCCATGAAAAGTACCCATACAAAGATCCAAGTTCTGAGACGAGGATTTGATACTTAGAATTTTTCAGGACGAACACTTTCACGGGACCTTTCCATGAGTCGTGGTGGGTTGTATTGACTTTACAAGGGCCTCTT
This sequence comes from Solanum aculeatissimum, assembly GCA_038996855.1. Lineage (NCBI taxonomy): Eukaryota > Viridiplantae > Streptophyta > Magnoliopsida > Solanales > Solanaceae > Solanum > Solanum aculeatissimum. The sequence goes on from JBCEWC010019038.1 coordinate 3,247, forward strand.
GGTGGTTTGCTTAGCCAAAACATTGGCTTGAAGGCTGGGGCACCTACCACGAGCCCCTTCCACGGCCAGTGGTGAGGACCATGAGCTGTGGGAGGTGCCATGGACGACCACCAAGCCTAAAACTCTCCTATAAGTCACGAACAAATCCAAGGGTCACTCCAGGGTTTCCCCCCACAGCTCATGGAACTCTCCACGACTCGTGGGAGTGACCCTGAAGGGACACCTTGGTCAAAACATTAGAAACTTTAAATTCAAGTGTCGTTAAGACCTTCCGAGGTCCGGGTTCTTAAATAGCATCTCTATAGAAAGGCTTCAAATAGCTCATATGGAATGTGGGGTTAATCTTAAGTATTTTTGTCGAATTCAACCGATAAGCAACTTCACCCACTTTTTCTACAACTTCAAAAGGTCCATCATATTTTGCAATCAACGAACGATAAACTGTTTAACCATTAATTTTCTTCCAAATCTGTGGAGTCAATTTCAGAAACACCTTGTCACCAACTTACAACTCCAAAGCATGTCAATTTCTGTCAGCATACTTTTTTATTCACTTTGCTGCCTTCTTCAAGCCATCTTGCGCTTTATACAACATTTCTAGCTTATCTCTTGCATACTTGATAGCAATAGGACATTTCCCTTGTGAATTAGACCTAGTGAATTCTAATGGTGTATTAGGTTGCATGCCCAACACCAACTCAAATGGACTCTTCTTTGTTGCAAAAGACATGTTCAAGTTATAGCAAAACTGTGCACTATCTAACAACTCAACCCATTTTCTCTGATTCGCAGTCACATAATGTCTGGGATATTTTTTAAGTAGATGATTGTTCTTTTTGTTTGTCCATTAGTTTGTAGGTGGTTTGTCGTTGAGAACTTTAAATCAGTGCCCATTATATTGAACAAAGAAGTCCAAATTGACCAGTGAACCTAGCAGCACAATCACTCATAATATCCAATAGAACACTAAAATTTTTCACAACATGCTTATAAAACAACTCAACAGCTACTTTAGAAGAGCATAAAGTAGGGACAACAATGAAGAATATCATATTTTGAGAACCTACCAACCTCAACCATGATTGATGTGTTTCCATCAATCTTTGGAAATCTACTAATGAAGTCCATTGAAATAGAAGCCCAAGGAAGCTTCGCAATAGATAGAGGTTGTAATAAACCTGCTTCCTTATTCCATCCTGTCTTGTCTAGTTGACACACTAGATATGATTTTACATAGGCCTCAATGTCATCTTTCATTTTTCGCCAAAAAAAACATTGGGACAACAATGTCATCATTCTTTCAACACCCGAATGTCTAGCATAAATAGTATCATATGTTTCTTTGAGGAGTTTTCTTCATAGCTCATCACCTTGAGGTACAACAACTCTCCTTCCTTGAAATAAAGTAGGTTATCCTCGATCCAATACCGTCTTACTGTTCTCTCTTAAACTTGATCCATTAATTTAACATATAATGAATCATATGCAGTATCAAACTTAATCTTATCAAGGAAATCATATTCAAGTTTAGTAATTATATAAATAGAAGCAAATATCTCTTTGCGACTCAATGCATCAGCCACTTGGTTTTGCTTTCTTGGATTATGTATCCATATAAAGTCGTATTCTATCAATATCTCTTTCCATCTTACCTTCTTTGAACTCAATTTTGTTCATTTTTAAAGTAAGTATTAGCCACCTTGTCCATCTTGACCACGAACTTTCTTCCTAAGAGATACACCCACCATTTTTGAAAATAATGTAGTACTACACCATCTCTTTTTCATGTGCAAAATACCTTTGCTCCATGGAGTTTAACTTTCTGCTCTCAAATGCAAAAAGATGACCATTTTGTACCAGCACACCCCCTACAACATGATTAGAGGCATCCATGTGCACTTCAAATGGTTGATCAAAGTCAAGATACTGCAATATTGATTCAGAACAAATGACTTTCTTCAATAAGTTGAAAGCCTTTTCTCTTGCATCTGTCCAAGCCTATTTCACATTCTTCTTTGGAAAATTCATCAATAGGGCAACCTTTCTCGAATAGCCAACAATGAATTTTTTATAATAATTTGTCAGTTCTAAGAATGATCTTAGTTCCTTAAACCCGTTAAGTGTCTGCCACTCTACTATTGCCTGAACTTTCGTAGGGTCCATGCGCACTTGGTTTTCATTAACCAAATGACCTAAAAACTTGATTTAACAACTAGCAAATTCATATTTTTTCATATTAACATAGAGTTTCTACTCTCTAAGTATATAAAACACCTTCCTCAAATGCAACTGATGATCTTCTAAAGTTCTACTATATATGACTATGTCATCTAAGTAGACTATTACAAAGTCATCAAGATAATCATAAAGAATATTGTTCATTAAGTTGCAAAAAGTAGTCGAGGCATTAGTCACCCCAAATGACATTACAAGGAATTCACAGCTACCATATCTAGTTACACACGTAGTTTTTTGTTCACCCCCCTCGGCTATGCGAAGCTACCAATAGCCAGACCTTAAATATAACTTAGAAAAGAAACTAGCCATAGACAGTCTATCCAGCAAGTCTTAAACCAGCGACACTGGATACTTGTTCATCACAGCCACTTTGTTCAATACATTTTAGTCAACACACATCCTAAGACTACCGTCTTGCTTTTCTGAAATGGAACAGAGGCACCAAATAAAGCCTTGGAAGACTGAATCATGCCAACATTAAGCAACTCAGACGATTGCTTCTTTAATTCAGCGAACTCCAATGGAGACATGCGATAAGAAGGTAGTGTTGGTGGCGTAGATCCAGGAATCAGTTCAATACTTTGATCAATTTTGTTCCTTGGAGGCAACTCTTTTGGCAATTCTAGAGGTATCACATTCTTGTATTATTCAACAACTTGGCAACATCATAATGAACTTCAATTTGAATATTTGGCTTCACTTCCACCAAAGCATCAAGATATGCAGGTTCACCTCTGTTCAAGCTCTTCTTGAAACCAATAGTCGACAACAATGCAATGGTTTCCTTGTTCTTCTTATCCTTTTAAACAAAAAGATTGATTCCCTTCACAAATTCAGGATCTTTCTCACCCATGAACATAAGACCATCCAAATGAGGAATTGGGCCAACCTTGAACTTCCTCATAAAGTCAATTCCCAATAGAAAATTGAAGTCATCAAGATGTACCATTATAAAAGTATGCACCCCAGACTAGTGCTCAATTTTCAGAGGCACGTTTGCTGTCATGCCATAGCCTGATTGTGTAGTAGAGTTGATAGCCTTCATATTTGTTGGATAATTTGTCACTTTCAGCTCATATTCTTTGATGATCTTTGAACCCACAAAGTGTGAGTAGCACCAGAGTTTACCATAGCAACCACATTTTTGTCCCTAATTTTCATATTGATATACATCAAAGTACTATAAGCATCAGATAAGTCTATAGATTCAAAAACACTTACACAGGAATCATCCTTCATGGTATTCGCCTCATCTATGTCCACCCCACTAACACTAGAAAGAGTGTTGATCAAATACATAGGGTTGACATATGCAATAATTTTTCGTTCTTCCTCACTTGTTTGTTTCTCCTCCTCAACTAGTAGTGCATTGATTTTTCCTTGCTTTAGTAAGTTCCTTGCCTGATGCCCTGGTTTCTGGCAAGTCCAATAAATTTTTTCTCCACCTTGTTTGTTTTGACTAGACAAAGGAATATCCACTTTTTCTTTGTCATTTCTTTCTGGCCTTTGTTTGTCTTTCTTCCAGTCCTTGCCCTTCTCCTTCTTCTTTGTATTAGAAAAGTGAGTTGGGTTAGTAATATTTTTTGACCAAAAATCAATCAAGGCATCTGCAACATCAATTGTACTAGGTAGATTTTGCACTTTCTGCCTGCGCAACTCATTTTGTGCCTACCCTTGCATTCCAGAAATGAAATTATGCAACTAATCTTCATCTGACATGTTTTGAATGTCCAGCAATAGTGATAAGAATTTTTTCACCTAATCTCGTATAGATCCCACTTGCTTCAAACGTTCCAACCATTCCCAAGAAATCCAAGATAAGTTACTTGGCAGAAATTTCTAACGAAGTGCATCTCTCAACTGCACCCACATATTAAACTTAGACCTGTTTGCACTATCATCATCAACACACTTAATCCGCGACCAAAGGATTACATCCCCATGAAAGTAGCGAACTATCATGGTCAACTTGTAATTTTTAGGTACGTGAGCAAAAGCAAAATAATGCTCTAAGTTCCACAAAAGGATTACATCCGCGACCAAAGGATTACATCCCCATGAAAGTAGCGAACTATCATGGTCAACTTGTAATTTTTAGGGACGTGAGAAAAACCAAAATAATGTTCTAAGTTCCACAAAAAATTATCCAGTTCGTTGGCCCCACACACACCATCAAACAGTTTTGGTTCTGAAATTTTGATCTTGGCATGTTTTTCGCCTTCTCTGGGTAGATTTGTAACAACCAAGCGAAGAACATTCACCTTCGCCTTCATATCTTTGTTTTCCTTCTCAAAGCCCTTAGTTTATGCGGTCACAGAGTCACAAAAAGTATGCAATTCAGTCATATGGCCATTAACAGCGCCACGATAAGCTAGTATCGTAGTATTGATACCCTAAATCTGGGTCAAAACATCTTTCATGACCTCATCATTGTTTGTCATGCCCAGAATGGCTCTAGTCGTGCAACCTTGTCACACAGTTCATTGTAAGTACTTCTGCTAGTCATTTTTATGTTGAAATGACCTTTGCTCTGATACCAGTTAATATGGGATCAATCCTTGTGATCTAACCCACTTAGGATGTCTAGCACCCTAAAACTCAACCTTCTTTCTTTTCACTTTTGATCTAGTCCAACACAAAATAATGACTATATACTTAAGAATGCATGCACATAAAGAAACAAGTACCAACTTTGTATTTAAGTCGTGTCACAAAGAAGCACACAGAACACTTAGCCTTACAAAATTCGTCCAGACCAACACACTACCTATGACTAATTTGCCTGTGCCTTTAAATAGGCCACAACACCCAATCATGTGTTTATTAAGTTAGTTGACATTCCCAACTGATAGGTCCACTTTTAAAATTCGAATAACAAGTTTATCTAAACATGTTGACAAGTCCAAACAGCTAGAAACTACCTAAAACTACTAATTACCCATGCATGTGTAAGGCACACGTGGGTAGCCTTCAAATTGGCGCCAACACAGTGACTTGGTGCCTAGATTCACGCCCTGCCCACGTGTCTGTGCCATGCCCGGGCTCGGGCCCTGCCCTACACAGCTTGCCATTGTGGTCTGTTTTCCTGAACTATTACCATTGTCCAACACTTAACCTCAAACTTGTTTAGCCACGACCATGGCACGTCATAGACTTGCCTTGCCTTAGCTTTGCCCAGTCCTTGTCATGCCTTACCGACGTCTTGTATTGCATACCCTGGCCATCTAAATACCAAGGTCCTCCTTCACTTAAACTTTACCTTGATCGAAGTCATGGGTCATTGGCTAGGTTCATCAGGTAAATTCCTAGCCAAGCTCGAGCCACTCGAACCATTAAGGTAAGGGTCTGACATTACTAACACAACTGGAAACTTGTACACCAAAATGAGGCACAATTCAAGGCTCAAAATGGAGAAATTTGAATCAAAAAATATTTTCATACAAAAAAGAATTTCAAGAAAAGGGACAACAATGAAATTGACAAAATTATCTCCAACAAAGCTTTAAATACACTTTTTGATCACACCACAATATTTCTTGCTAAAAACCTCACAATTTGGATCCAAGAATTACTGAAAACAGATACCGAAAATGCTTAAGTTATCAACACCTCAAAATTAACTCAAGAACCAGACCAAAAATGGACCTACATAGAAGCTAATATCACGATTTTACCTCAATCGTAAGTTTCAATCCAACCTTCAAGCTCACCAACACATTCTTTATGAAATTCCGCACAAGTTAGCCTAAAATATCATTGAAAACGATCCTGAATCACTCTGAAGATCACCTCCTAATTTTTCACAAAAATTCAACCCATAAATGGTGTATGACAACAGCTAAATTCAAAATTTTACCTCAAATGAGGCTTCAATCCAAATTTTGATCTCACCACTGTGTTCCTAAAAAAAAATTCTTCCAGATTGATTTTTGAATTGTCCAATTTGGACTTGAAATGGTGAAGAAATCTTTGCTTGAAGATGACCAAATAATATGCCTACGATTGGAGCTAAAATACGTACTGGACTATAAAAGACCTCTGTGATCGCAGAAGTCACTCTGCTAATGCGGAGCACAAGCCTTCCAGCCGTCTGTGATAGTGGAAGGCACACTGTGAACATGGAGAGAAAAATGGGGTTGGCTTTTGCAAATTCAGCCTAGAGGCCTGCGATCCCAAAGCGTTGGAGCTCAGGCATCCACTAGTGCGGCCTGGGACCCACGATTGTGGAGCACTATGGCGTCTGCACCGGATTTTGCTGCAATAACAATATGAGCAAAGTTTAAAATTTCTGACGGGGTATTCCAAATTCATACAGAATCCCGCGCTTGTAAATGAACTATGTTACCCTGTCAAGTTTGATGCTCCGGATGCAATGGCGCACTCAATATTTTCATATCAGGTCATTGCGATTGAATATGGGTTAGATTCCACTCCAAAGGTCATTTTTAACAAAGTTCTGTCGAGGGACTCGAAATGAGTCTGGAAGCCTGGGGAGATGAACGAAAGGTTGTTCTAGACCAAACTCGACATTTCAGAGCTAATCATATTGTTAGAATTTTCATTCGAGTGCATTTTCCAAGAATGTTAATCAAAGTCAACTGTTGGCCAATTTTAAAGGATAAATTACAAAATTTGGTATAAAATCACATCGAGAGTCTCTGTACTCGAGTTGACCATGCTTCAAGCCTAATTTGGTCATTTTAGAGCTAATGAAATTGTCAGAATTCCATTCTAAGGTCATCTTCCTAGAGTTTTGACCAAAGTCAACCCTTTAAACTCTAAGAACTCCAAAACACGAAAAATTGGCATAAAAACCACACAAAAGACTAGGCAACCGAGCTACCAGTGCCAGCAAGTCATAAATCACATGGTGTTGCTATAGAAAGCTCTAAATACTGAAAGGAACGAAGAGCGGATAAAATGACTTGAAGGGTCACTACAAGTTAATACTCCCTACATGGTTTAACTAATACCTTTCATTTGGTGGTATTAGTAATAGATAGATTTAATACCATGGGATTAAATATATAAAGACAAACTTCAAATTCTTTTACATTTTTTTAATTTTCTTGATTTTATGTTTTATATTTGTAGTTTTTTACTAGCAAAATTTATTTAAATAAATTAGCTTATAAATTTTATTTATTTGTAAGTTCATATTTGCATAATATAAAAAAATTACCATGTCAATTTTTAAATTTTATTTATTTGTGGGTTCATATTTACATAATATACAAAAATATTTTGCAACGTCAATTTTTTTTTTATATAATTAATTTAGTTGAGTGATTTTATTCATACAAAGGCCTAATTGAATAATTTTGTTGATACAAAATAAAGTTCAATGACTATGTTAGATAAATTCTCAAAGTTGAATGACCTTTTAAGATATAAACTCCATATTAAAACCACAACTTGCAAATTGCTATGCGTAAATATAGATGTTTTATTCAATTTACAATTGTTTACCATCTTTTCGATTTTAAAAGTAGATAGTCTATCTTTATTAAATTAAAATTAAAAGTTTTATGAACGATTAATTTTATCAAGATTCACAATTATTTATCCTCAAATAGTTCAAGTGAGTAAATAGCAAACAAGGCGGCAAAATTATTATTCGCCTAGCTAATTAGAAACCACAACAAAATAAGCTACTTTGACTCAATTACATGAAACAAAAATTTTATAATAATTCAAGGACATAATTGGAAAGAAGCATTCTATAGCGTTTTAAATGAAGCACAAAATTAGATGGGAAGTAATGAACCAAACACTTGATAAAAAATAATCCTTATATTACTAATCCCTGCGTTATTAATCTTTGTACCAAATGCCCCTAAATATTTTGTGGACCTATGAGCTACATACTAGTCTAACAAATTGCATAATACTTTTTCATGGGTTTCTTAGTTATCAACAGGAATTTTTACGTTATGTATTATCCAAAAAAGGCCACAATAATAAGTTACTCTAATATTTATTTATTTATACTATAGTCAGTATACTATATATATATATACATACACCAAATATAATTACAAGGGAAAATTACATGGACTAATAGCCTATAACTTTTGTTTACTTTTTTTTTTATCCCAAGTTTACTTAATTACTCAAAATAGCCAAAATGGCTATTTTTGTCATA
>JBCEWC010019039.1:0-11628 GCA_038996855.1 Solanum aculeatissimum
TAGTACAAGGGCATAAATGACCCAAAGTATAAACTGAGAGCATTTTTGCTCCTTTCTGATAGTACAAGGACATTTTTGACCATTTTTCTTTTATTATAAATAAATAATAAGTAATTTATCCATGTAGTAAAGTACAAATTGAAATAAATTCTTAGTGTGCATAAAAGTGTGAAGTGTAGGCTATAAGTTTTATTTGATGTGGTATAAGCTTTATTTTTATCAATAGTTTTAGCATATATAGCAACATAAAGCAAAGTAAAAAAAAAAATTCCTTAGAGAAATTTTCGCTCACATATCTAACTTATCTTTTCTTTTGTGATGTCAATATTCACTGAATTATTTTCAACTTTTGCCACAAACTCATCACATTATAATGGAATTGAATGGTGAGCCTAATTTTAGTAGTCAATAGTTTCAGTTGACCTATTAATTGTTTTTTACATTAAATATCATAATTTCATTAGTCTTTATTTGTGAGCGATTTACCACCCTTCTTATGAAAGCTGTTGCATTTTTCGTCTCAATTTATTTATCATGTATATTATATATATAATTGTCTCAAAATAATTGTCAATTTGGATAATCAAGAGAGAATTAATTATTTTTTCCAACTTTGCCCTTACCATTAATTACTTTAGAATTGAGAGACACATGTATAGATAAAAATTTAATTATTTATAAGGAGTATATTAGTCAAATAACATTCCTAATTATTTTTTTCTAAGGATTGTGTCAAAGCTTAACATGACAAATAAATTGAGACAGAGGGATTAGTATCTATAAAAGCAAAAGGAATTATATTATAAATACTCACAATGACTGACCTTAAGCGAAAGTGCAAGATTATATTCACTTTGTCCAACAATAATTGTCCATTATTGACTTGACACACACTTCTAGAAATAATAAATAATTACTATGTTACCCTTTGAATGTATTAAATTTACTACTTTGGAAAATATATTAGATATTAATTCTAATTTAATAGCTAGGGTAGAATGAATATAAATAGGTAACGATTCATTGATTTTTCAAACTTGACAAGTATTGTCGGACATCTATTTTTAGTATAGTTGACAATGAAAGATGGACAAAAACAACAATGATGATAGGTATTTGTAATGTTTTTGAAATTTGTGGTTTTTATAATATTAAACATATCATGTGAAAAGTTAGAAATTTATTTTTTTGATAAAAGTAAGATAATAAAAAATAGTTTTAGTAATAGTCTAACATTATATACTATAAACTAAAAACGTAGCTTACTATATCTATAAGAATTTTTTTTTTATTTAAAAAAAAATTGTTTATAGAAAAATTAAATTATTATGAACATATAAATAGTAATAACGTATCGGTATAACTATTTTTTAATTAAATGAACAATTGAATAATTAATTATATAATATAGTTTTAACTTAACCACACAACACGTGGATACTGGGATTGAACCCCCAACCTTCGTGCTGATAAAAAGCTCTTGAACAAGTGAACCAACATATCATTTTAAAAATGAATTCTCTTAACTAATATTTTATATTTTCTTTTAGAATTATACAAGTAATATATCAAATTTAGTCAATGACCATGGATTCTTATAACCCAAAAATAACACATAAATTCGCCCCTGGACAAAATGATAATAAGACTCTCTTACAGATTTGATTTATTCATCTTTTAGATCCATTAAGATTTTTTTTTTAGGAACTTACAGAAATGGCTGTAGGTGAGGAGTTAATGTAGTCATTTACAAAAAAAAAGAAGAAAGAAGAGGTAAATTGTTTGGTTGATCAAAAAGAAATATTTGTTTTAAAAAAAATTGGGCTGAAGCCCATTACGTGATGCCGCAACCTGGCAGCCAAACAAAAGATGGACTTAAAGGGAATTAACACTCTGTTTGGACGGTGATTTTTTATGATTTTATAATGTACAGTATGATACGTAAGTACAGCACCATATAATATTTAGATAGATTATATGATTTATTATTATTTAATAATAATTTTATTATTTAATTTGATTGTATCGTAACTGATAAATTTATAAAAATACTCTTATTTTTATTTTTTTTTTGAAAAAAAACAAACCGGCCAAATAGGCCTAATTCTATTAGAAGAAATGGAGTATTTACGAGACATCAGATCAATAATTCAAACCAAAAATAAAAATAAAGAAAAAAGAAAACAAACAAAACCAGCTACAAACATCTGGAAAAAATCTCATTTTCTCATCTTCTTCTCAAATTCTTGACGTGAATCCATGGAGCTCAATCACATCCATCTAGGTAAGCTTATTACGCCTAAAATTTGCTGAAAAATTTCAAGTATTTGGCTACTTTCCATCTTACTTATGTTGTTGCATCTAATTAGGGGTAGAGATGGAGAATCATATCTTTGTAGGTTTTCTACTTTTAAGTTGCAGGACTCTTGTATACAAGTTTTGTTATGCCCAACCATTCCAAAAAGAAAAATATTACTATATAAGGGAAAAATGACAACCCTATTTATCTATGGTTAGATAAAGGTGCAAGTTTTGACAATTTAAAATGTTTTGTAGATCCAAAAGGAAATATAGAGGAGGATAATAGCTAATTCTAGTAAGAATAAAATCTTAGATCTCTTGATGCACTTGATGTCATGGTTCTGTTTGTTTAGTCTGCATTAAGATGTTAAGTATGTCTTTCAGAAGATTTATTAAGACAAGAAAACAAGGACTATTAAGATATATGTCTAAGTAAATTATAAATGCTAGAGTAATTAGTGGAAAGAAGACAACTTCAATGTGAAATAACTGTTAGTATTGGTGGAGCTAGAGGAAACATGAAGTTATTGCCTCATGTAGTCTGTCTTTTACATAATATAACTAACATATATGTGTTCTGTTATATCGAATTTGCAGAAAACTTTAAGCATTTAGTTACTTTCCATCTTACTTAGGTTGTTGCGTCTAACTAGTTATATATTGTGGTCGAATCTATGGGTGATTTCTCGAATTCTTGAAGAATCTGACCAAAACATAGCTTGGCTATTATTTAAGAAGATAGTACCAACTCTAACCTCTTCAGTAAAACTTTCTTTCTTTAGCAAATCAGTGTGAGGTAACAATAGTACCATAGTCCTTAATGAAATATGTTAGACAAGTGATGATTATTTTAGGTACAACCTGCAGAGGCAGATACACACCACTTTGTGATAACGGGTACAGATTAGTATGAATGTATATTTTAAAATAATTTCACGTACACATACACTCATTTAGAACTGAATGCAGCATGGTAGATGTATTCGCTGGTAGTGCACCCCCCGCCATAAAGGTGTCCAACAATCATATGCGATTTCCTCATTCTTCTTTTACATATTTTGTCCTATTGAAGCTAACGGTTAAACAATTTCATAACCTGAGCGTTCCTTAACAAGTTGATTTTACTTCATAACCTTACCTTTATGTATTTATTGGTTGTGTCAATATCCAATATCTGATGCATGTAAGTTCTTTTTCATTCCAAATTCAAACCCCAAAATTATGTGTCTACTTTGAGGCAAGTACCCATATAGCAATTTTAGGAGTCCCATTTAAGACCTTATCCCAGAAGCAACTTATTCAATTTGTACATACTTTTTCAGGCTTTGTTGTATTCAGATAGATAATTTTTTATATTCTCTCAAGAACATAGATATAATAATTCTTCCTGTCTATCACACCTCAAAGCCCACTTTCTTTGTTATTCATCTATTGTTTTTAACATTCCGTGTTGTGTCTCGTGCAAAGATGTTTGGTTTGAGATGAATAAAGTGTTGCTTAAAATCTGTATATCTTTTTTTTTTGGTAACTAAGGATTTTAGTAATTACCAATGAAGCTTTACACAACAAGATACTATCACAACAAACTTTTGTCAGTTCTAGAATTCTATCACTTGTGCCCTATCATCTATTCCAATGACTTAAAGTTTAAAACATTCCAATACATTCTTTATACTAGCTTTAGATCTAGCAATAGTGATAACGACTATCTCTTTTACCAGTTGCTCCATGTTTCAACTTTTCTTTTTGAAAATTCTATTTTTGTGTTCAATTCATATCCCATAAACACACTTAGCCATGGAAGTTTTGAATAGTATAGCTGCTGTAGATCTTCCTTTTCCATGTTGTACACTCCATTGAATGAAATGGTCCCAGTTGCAAGGAGAGAACCTATACATTTGAAGCCATCCAAGTAGTCTGTTCCGTAGCATGGCAGTAAATTGACATTGGGTCATTAGGTGTTCTATTGTCTCATTTTCTCTTTGAAATAACTCACATGTCTTTGTTACTTCTACACCCCATTTCTCTAATCCGTCAGCAGTTGCTAACTTTTGTGAAGCATGAGCCACATAATAAAATATGTCTTTGGCCTGACTGCATTGTTGAACATCAGGCACTTCCAGGTAACTCTGGTTTGCTCCCCAATCATGTGTAGGTATATATGTTTAATTTTGCTTCTAGCCATGTTTCCAGTTGGTTAATTATCTATTTGGCACTCATAATCTTCCTGATCACCCAACTTGTCTGATTTGGTATAGTCCACAAAGAAATCTGTATAGCTTTGTTAATTGTTATAACTAATTAGTTCTAGAGAACATATTAAGTAACATCTTTAAAACTTGTTATTAGAGACAAATCTAAAGTTTATATTAAAAGTAATGATAGAAGTTCATCCATAAGCAGATAACATGTAACTTGTTGTTTTGTTTAGATATTGTTGTATTTTTCAAAATAGTTCAACGTTCTAATCTTTTTTTCCTTCTAATTTACTACTCAAAATAGTTAATTTTTTTCACTCTATCGAGGAACTAAAAATGTGATTGTGAATTCATTCTGTGATCCTGACTTGTCTGCATCAAGTACCTCTTTTTCTGGAAAAAATTTGGGTTCTTTAGCTTCTGGCAGTAGACTCTCATAACTATTACCAAACATCATAATGACAGAAGACATATTTGATCTATCTTTTGGACATTATTTCACGCATAATAGACAGACTTGGATTGACATTAAAACTTGAGAAATATGGCAAGAATTTGCTAGTGGATCATCAATTAGTTCCAAGGACCTATCTTCTTTGTAAAGCTTCCATGCTTATTTTGAGCGTTGATCAGGGATCATAATAACTTCCTTGTATTGTACAGAAAGAGAATAAGTTATGTATGTTTATTAGATTATATATAGAGCACCTACGTGTCCGAGAAGGTTAAGACTTTGATCTTGATCGAAAGAGCTTTTATTTTTCTTGTAACTCAGAATCTCTAAAACCAAGACGCCAAAGCTAAACACATCAGTCTTAGAGATTCTCTTCACGACCACTTGTCCCTCTTTCAGGACCCCCTGTCCAGATTTGTCAAATAGTTTCAGAAACTGATTATTGCAGTTTTGCTTCATATAAATGACAATCACATACTTTGTTTATTATACCTTAGGATTAGATTGTTATCTTTTCGTAGTCTTAAGCCTAGTACTATAGTACAATTAGCACCAGAAAACTTGTCACTGACAAATTGCACAGAAAATGGCATCGTTGTATGCAATTATATTCCCTACTTTAACTATTTCACTGTGAAACTATTGAATTTCTCCACTGAAGATGTACAGAAAAATAAAGATGCTAATTAAGTCAATACAAATTCATTAAAGGATAATATTGTATTAACTAGAAATGCATAATAGAATAACTCCTATTAATAAAATATTCAAAGTGTTAATAAAAGAAACAATACTTAAAATTTAAATAACATTATTCTAAATTTAATTGTCTTCTCCCATCATTTCTAATAAAAGATCTTTACGGGCCTCTTTCGGGCATCCTATTAGAGTGCGACATGCGTTTGCATTTTGACAAAAAAATATATAAGATTTTGTATTCACACGAGATTTCAAGTTCATCTCCGCCAACATATTCCATATCTCCCTCTTAGAAATAGGTAGAGCGGATGAAAGTCCACTAATAGCACTAGCCAACTTGTCCATCCCACCTCTCAACATGTCAGTCATGCTTTCAAGATGATCATATTTAGATTTTTTGTTCTTGATAGGAGCTGGTGCTTCTGGATAGACATTATGTGTAGGTGCATAATCAGTTGCTTCACTTTGCTCACTCTGTCTATATTCGCCAATGTTATTCAAAGAGGCAACATTCATATGAATAATTTCATTTACCTCATCAATAGTCAATTGATCAACATTTGATTTTTTTAGATTCTTATTAGCACTCTTTTTTTACATATCTGGACCAGTCTCAACATGCTTTCCATTGATCCTGTCCTTTCCATATAACATCATCAATTTTTCATAATTTTGACATGGCCTGGTCCTTAAATTTGCAGTTGTAGGCATAATGTGTATATATATATATATATATAAACAATGAATATTATAATAAAGAAAAGAACACACATATCTTAAAACTACAATAAAACTAAAAACTAAACCAATAAATATAAATTTACCTAAATTAACTGATCCCATACTTCAGATTCAGCAATAAACTTGTTTGTGATGGGATCCCATGCAAATTCGCTCAGTCCACTCGTCTGGAATATGTCATAGTATTTGTCGAGGTGCCTTTTAATTATTTTTATTCGATTGTGAATTTTCTCTTTGTTAATAGCTTTGTCAGGAAATTTTAATTTTAGCTCCTTTAGTATGTTATCCATTGCATGTGTAGAGAAAGTTCCGCCAACTCTGTGCCTAAGTGAATTCTCTTGACAGTATGCATCAATTAAAGTGTCATCCATTGCATTTGTCCAAACACATACAAAGTTATCTAGAGCCTTTAGATCGCTTGAGGTAAATTTCTTTGCGTCTTTCGCCATATCAACTACTTATTCAAGACAAATATTCATAAGATTAAGAAAAAGAAAATATTGTTACACATAAATATTGATAAAAGTTACTATAATTTAAAGTAAATGTACTAGACATAATGTTTATAATAGAAACATATACATGATGAAATTGTTATTAAATAACATCAAGTAAAAAAAATGTGATACAAATAATCACAATAGTTTTTCCACTATAAAAGTAATGTTGATAATTAATCCATATGGCAGCTGCTATGCCATCTCAAATCAACTCTCCTTTTCTATATTCCTCATTATTCTCCCTAGAATTTGAATATTCCTCATGCACAGTATTATCATTAATAAGTTCTGCATCAACTTGAGCAAGTAACTCATCATTTGGATCTACACCTCTTAAGTAGTTGTGCAAAATACAACATGCAAATATGATAAGCTTTTGAGTTTCAATGTCATATAATGATTCTGTTGAACTAGAATTATAGGGAATCTCTTTTTAAGAACTCCAAATGCTCTTTCATAGCGTTACACAAAGAAGCATGTCACAAATAAATAATTCACGAGAATTTCGGGGTGAATTTCTTGAATATTCTTTCAAGTGGCATCTCTCTCCCCGATAAGATGTAATAAGTCCACTTCTCAACATGAGTCTAGCATCTATAAGGTAGAATTTTGCTAAACATTAAAAACTAAAAAAGATTTAATTATATAATTTATCATATATAACTAACTCTAAATATATAATATGTACCTTCTGAAATTTTTAGTGGGTCTTGTCTATTTAGTGCTTCTTTCATAATTCTCGAATCAGATGTTGTACGTTCCCACCCAGCTAACACATATAAAATTTTAAATCAAATGTACATGTAACTAATACATTTTGTGTTGGATAATTTTTTCTCCCAGGATATCTCGGTGCTTCACTTTGTGAAACTTTAACACTTATATGTGTTCCATCAATACAATCCTGATATTACAATCATTAATTAACAATGTAATTTCGACATTCGTTTAAATATAAATAGTGTAATAAGTGCGTTTACCTTAAAATATGGGTAGAAACATTGCTACTAGCAATTTCAGGAGGTACATAAGAGCCATCAGGTTGTTTAATAAAGTTCTCATATAACCTCAAGATAGCTCAGAGGACAACATGAAAATGATGACTGGTCGACTCTCCAGAGCGTCGAAATATGAAAGATAGATCACGATTTGTCACATTATGTGCTAACAAATAAAATATTTTTGCAACTTGTTTTTCAGTGTTGGTCTAAGACCTCCTCCTTAACTAAGATCTCACATTATCCAGTAAAAATCGAAGGACTCATTCTTATTATATTATGACAAAGTTCAGTAAAAAATAAGTGACTCAATAATTCATCTCTAACTTTCGCTCTTTCAAGCCTTATGTCCCCTGTGATCATGCGTCGATTCATTTCAATTTCATATGTATAATTCCAAAATCAAATAACTATCAGAACAACTGCATACGAAGTTGTTGAGCTCACTTGTTTCAATATGTAATTACTATCTTGATTATTCTGATCAGGCATCTATAATGGAATTATGAAAAATGCATCAACTAATTAAATTAGGCATATACAATAGTAAATTTGAATAAGGGCACTTAATTGTCGAGAAAATCTAAAAGATAATTATTGATGAAATTGACTCTTCAATTAAGAGATTTTTTTAATGTTTTTGCGCTACTTACACTTTTCTGTCTACGTCCAATTAGATTTGTGTATTGTAAAATTCATATAATAAATAGTTTTATAAACGAATGAATCAATTTGACTTATTCATGATTGTCTCATTTCAGTACTTGTTGATTCTTGGTGAGAAAGTGCTGGTAATTGGAAGCAACATGTTATGATATTTTTCTGATAGAAGTAATAATATGTAATAAGTAAGAACAAAGGGATGTGGAGACTTGGTAGGCTAAGAAGTTTAGCTTTAAATTATAATGCTGCAAGTGTTGGGTTTTTTCATATATTTTCGACCACTTCATCTGATATCATTAATTTTTCAACTGTTCTGACCATGTTGAATAACAGTTGAAGGCGTGATATAGAGGGTCTTATGTGCTTACGATGAAGACATCATTAGATAATGAGGATGAAGTGGAGCATACCTATGCTCAAAGTCTTACCAAACAAGTTTAGAGATCATAGGCACCAACTATAGGGCTAACTATCTTTAATAAGGTAAGGCTACTATATTGTACTAAAAACAGTACTATTAGACTCTTAATGTTACCACATATTCTAATTTTATGTTTCTATAGAAGAAAAGAAATGATTTTGGATACATTTGAAAGCAAGACTTTCTGATTCTTCAATCAGTTCAATGCTATGGGTTCAATTGTGGAACACGTTAATATCTGAGCTAAAATTTACTTTGCTGCAATTGTCAAATGGATTTATTGACAGAGGGTTCTGCAATTGAAGGCTCTTTGGGCCACAAATTTTCTATTACTCAATTCAAGTTCGAATATTACCTAAGATTTGATAACTGATACTACACCATAATAACTGTTGCGAAAGTCTCATTAATGATTTTTTTAGTACTATATCTCCTTATTTTGTGTTAACAAATCCATCACTAAAGAATAACAAAAACACCAACAAGCAATAGATATATGAATTTATAAAAAAAAAACTATGAAAAATTGCTCTATTTTGACGGATGCGGTGGAAGCCACATATGAATATTTGTTCAGATATATTGTCCAAGATGATTAAAAAAAAAGAATAGCAAAATATATTAACGAATACATAGAAATCTCCAATCCATACAAACACTAGAAAATAAAAAAGAAAGAACTTCACGAACCTCAAATAGTTTCGGCTGAAAAATGTGGGAGAAATAGGAGTCTAGGGGTGGCAATTAGGGCGGGGCGGGGCAGGGAAAGGTGTAAATAAAGCAGATTAGATTAGGTAATGGGCTAGGGCAGGACAGGGAGGCCCAAATTTCAAAATTGGGCCATACCATGGGCTGCTAGATGCGGCAGGCTTGGCAACAGCCTTTCTCATAGTGATCCTTCCATTTCCAGCGATTTCTGAGGCAGAGGGCGAGAGTTTCACTGGCTGTCCAGCAAAAGAAGGGGAAGAGAGAGCCATTGTAGATGCTGCCATTTTGGTTATATCAAGAGAAAAGTAAGTGTTTGATGTTATGAAATATTGTTGGAAGTTGGCTCTGATGAAATGAAATTACAAGGGAATTACTTCACCATATATAGAAATTAAGAAAGAGGGGAGAAGTTCTTATCTAGTGATATCTATATCATTGATCTTATTGGGTATCAAGATCCCATGGTAAATATAAATGCACACTTGGCAATATCCAATCCATCAAATTTCCAGGATGTTTACAGTGGGAACCCAACCCATGTTGTCCACCTTTAAGTGGCTATAAGGCTTGAATTCTATTCTGTGATTTGCTGAGCTTATAATATGATATATCTCCAAATTCATTGAAAATGGGGCGGGGTAGGGCTTAACAGGGTAGGGCGGGGCAAGGTAATCTACTTCAAAAATGCTAAACGGGGCAGGGTAGGATGGGTCATAATATTAATAGGTTAAAGCTTTCTCCGCCCGAACCCGCCCTATATACATCCCTAATAGGAGATGGAGGAGAAGCTTCAAAATTGATGTGGAGCCGTACCGGTATATAATTGTGTCGTAGATATTAGGGTAAAGTTTAATAAAGAATAAAAGGGTAAATTAGGATTATTTAAAATTAAGCAAGGGTATAGGTGAAAAAAAAAGTGAACAATGAGTTACCACCAATTTGGTGGTTTCAAAAAGTGAGGGTTTTCATGGTTACAAAATCATAGAATCAGACCATATCATACCATGAAACTAAAGAAACAATCAAACAAATGCAATTTTGTCACTAACTACACCATACCATGCCACAAAAAATCATCATCCAAACAAATTATACGGGATTAGGAGAAAACTGGAGAACGAAAAAAAATCAATGAATCCCTTTTAGTCAGGAATCAAAAATAGAAGTAGCAATTTTGCAAAATCTTCAACGCAATATCCGTACATC
Organism: Solanum aculeatissimum; assembly: GCA_038996855.1. Classification (NCBI taxonomy): domain Eukaryota; kingdom Viridiplantae; phylum Streptophyta; class Magnoliopsida; order Solanales; family Solanaceae; genus Solanum; species Solanum aculeatissimum. The sequence continues at coordinate 10,890 of JBCEWC010019039.1, forward strand.
TTCTTCAACCTCAACAATGTAAATCACGAGGTAACCTCACTCTCTTACTTCTATCTCCATTAATAGCTTATATATGATATTCTAATGGGTTCTGAGATTGATTTAAAGAGTATATGAGTGTAGCAAATAGAGAAGAAAATTTTTCGCTTTGTTTATGGTAAAAGCACAATAAGATGCTTCAATAATAATAATAATAACAATATAAACACCCTTGAGAATGCAATAAGTGTAAAAACTCATATTGAGTTTAGCAATAAGAAAGGATGGTGTTTTTAGGTAAGAAACCATGCCAAACAGGCTAATTCTAAATTAGTTACAAGTTAGCCGAGTAAAGAAATTAATATGAGATTGATATAATGTGATTATAGATAGATCGAAGAAAGCCATCCAAATTGTGTGGGTGGTGAGCTTGATATTTTTCGACACCAGTATTGTGAGTAGTAATCTTACCATAATTTGAGGTGATTTTTCTTTTTTACAATTTTCATGATTTATACATGGTTTATGAAGTAAGGGGTTATTTGGTACAAAAATGAATAACGCAGGGATTAGTAATACAGGGATTAGTAATGCAAGGATTAGTAACGCAGGGATTAATAATGCAGGGATTATTTTTTTATCAAGTGTTTGGTTCATTGCTTCCCATCTAATCTTGTGCTTGATTTAAAACTCTACAAAAAACTTCTTTCCAATTATACCCTTGAATTATTATGAAATTTTCTATTTCATATAATTAGAT
>JBCEWC010019040.1:0-11627 GCA_038996855.1 Solanum aculeatissimum
TAAGTTGAGGACACATATATGACAAATTGATCTATTTAATGTAACACTTTATTGAATTGAATAAACAAATAAATAATACTTTATCCAAACGCATGGTTAATAGTATATCCTAACAATAAGGTCTACGTACATGTTACCCTCATCATACTCAAATTTCACTGGGTATGTTGTTGTTTTACAGTATTTGAATTTGGGATTAATACGAGAAATTAGTACGATGTAGTATCTGGTATTTTTTCGAATACTAAATTATTTACTTACTGAAGACCATATAACATATATGGCCATTACTCATTCGTACAAGTTCAAAGAGAAATTTAAAGACTAAACATAAATACAAATTCAAATATATATGTCTTTTAGTTGTGTCAATTTGCTTTTGTTGATGTTTTGTTACTTGTTGATCTTCTATGATATCGTGCCTTCACATAGAAAAATAAAAATAATTAGAGCAGTAGTATTAACTATGTAGTACAATCAACTATAATTTTCAATGCGTCATTACCGAACCAAAATTTCAAAATTTCGCTAGCTATTTTATATTTACTTTTAACTATCAATCAGTTACCAAATGATCAAATCCAAAAATTGAAAATCCCGAACCGATACCGGACGCTCCATCCTACCTTTTTTTTTATGACAACCAACAACCTACTTATATTAATGCATAAAGAAGTTCAAAGAGTTAAAGGATGCAATATCATCATTTACAATCCATCTAAGAAATGTAGAAAACCAAATAACTTTATTTAAAAGTGAAAGAGAAAACTTTGCTAAATTATGTGCTATTTTGGAATATATATCACATTGACTTCTTCAAAGATCCTCATAAGTTTCCAAATATCTTTACAAGTAGTCTCTATCTCTCATGAGACTATAGTTCTTTTAAGTATCATATCTATCACACTTTTTGCATCAGATAAAATTTGTACTTTTGTCCAACCCTGTTCTCTAGTATTCTCCAACGTCGTACGAATTGCAATCACTTCAACAATGATAGCTTTCCCAATATATTGGAATGGGGAACCAAAGGCTTGAAGCAAATTACCATAGCTATCCATAGCGGCCACACCAACGCTTGCCATCTTCTTCTCCTTATGTATAGCATCTACAAACAAAATAATACCATCTTGTGCCGCATTTATATTTCTATTATAGTCATTAGAAGCAAATATATCTATAGGAGACGATGAAGAAAACATATTACTACTATATTCATGAAAATAATAGTAATATTATTTATTTTCCTGACTACCTAAACTGTAGTCTGTGCGGGTTTGAGCTAGAAATTGGGTTATTTTCCAGAAGTTTTTGGTTGGGCCAAGCCCACCCAAAAAAGAGGAGGGCAACGAAAATTTTGAAAGACAAAGAGTCCAAAAAAGTTTGCGAATTCCCACCCAAAAGGAAAATGTAGGCGGCAAATGGACTTTTGCCATTCAAAACAAAACCCAAAATTCCAATAAAAAGGAACACGACATCACAGATCTCACGACTCTCGTTATCTTCTTCTCAAAATCCTTTGCTCTCTCTCTGCTTAACCCAAAGGTAAAACCTCTCTTTCTTCTCTCTTTAATTACCCGTTTTGCTTGTTGGGTAATGGGATTTGCCTAAAAACCCTAATTTTTTCTTTGGGAATCTTCTTGTTTTTTTCTTGTTTTCTCCTTTGAATTGTTCGTAAAACCCTTTTTCTGTGTTTAGATTTCAGTACTTCTGTGTTGGTCTTTCTTAGAATTAGCAGTATATGGAAGATCTGTCTTCAATTATTCAATTCCACGGGGAAAAACTAGATCTTTATTCTTTACTTCATCTTGGGTTTATCCTTGACGCAAATTTTGACTAGTTTCTATTTCTTCAAGTTTGTTCCTCTAAAGGTTGAATTGTTTTTAGAAATACTGACATTTTTTTGGTTTATTACAAAATTAATGAAGAATTGAAGATGGCGGGGAAAGGTGGTAAAGGACTGCTAGCAGGAAAGACAACAGCTGCTGCTGCAGCAGCAGCCAACAAGGAGAAAGACAAGAAAAGGCCAGTCTCTAGGTCATCGCGAGCGGGTCTTCAGGTAATTGATTTTACCACTTTCTGGCAGAAGGCTGCAAGCCAATGTCATACGCATTGCCTTTAACTCTAAAGATTTAGGTTTGGTTGTTGCGGTTTTCTGTTGAAGGATTTCAAAGAAGCTGGTTGAGAATTGCTTACCCTTAACATAATGTGGTTGCTTGTTCTGTTTCATTATGTTTTTCATTTATTTCTTTTGTTTGTAAATTGACTTTTGAGAATATAATTTGCCTAGTCAAAGAGTATTAGTTGTTTATACATGTACATACATATATGTGTCTCATACGAACCTTAGTGCCAAGTATATAGGACAAGTTTGACAAAGATAAATACTATTGATGTCATCTGTAAATTCCAGTCTAACTACTTGTTTGTTGCAATGTAATTTGCTTGTGTCAATTGATACATAAGGATAAATAACACCTGAACGTTGTGTAGATGAGGACATGGAAGTGTGGGCATACTAGGAGAGAGAAGCTTGGTAATTAAGATATTTGGGGCATGTTAGGAGTGATCTTTGGTGGTAAGATGAGTGAGGTGAGATTGGGATGGGTTGCACATGCGAAGAAGATATGTGTATATTGTTTGGTAAGGAGTTGTGTCAGGTGGGTCGGTTTAATGAGGGGTAGTGGTAGGTTGAAGTATTTAGAGAAGTTTTTGGACAAGATATGATGCAACTTGTAACTTATCAAGTACATGATCTTAGATATAAGGATATGGAAGTTGTGATTTAGGATAGGTAGTTGGTTGTTGAATTGCTTCCCTATAGGGAGACTTTCTAGGTAGGTGGTATCAACATTATTCACATAGTTTGTTGTTCTTTTATTATTTGCTACTATATGTTGTTTCTTGTGCTTGTTTATCATGTTATTCTTCTTTGTATGGTTTGCTATGCTTTCTCTGCTATTTGCTATGCACTGTTCTATATTTTGTATTGTATTTTTCTCTTGCATTGGCTTTTCACCTAAATATTTAGGTTTGGTTGTTATGGTTTTTCTGTTGAAGGGTTTCAAAAAAGCTGGTTGGGAATTGCTTTCCCTCTACATACTGTTGTTGCTTGTTCTGTCTTGTTATGTTTGTTCATTTATTTGTCTAGTCAACGAGTTTTAGATGTTTATATGTGCACGCACATGTGTCTTATACAAACCATAATGCCAAGAATTCTAGGACAAGTTGACAAAGATAAATACAAATTTGCAATGTAATTTGCTTTTGTGTCAATTGCTACATAAGGATAAATAACACCTTTGAATTTGTGGAGATGAGGATGTGGAGGTGGATGTGTGGACGTGTACTAGGAGAGAGAAGTTTGATAATGAAGATATTCTGGGCATGTTAGGAGTGACCTTTTGGTGGTAAGATGAGTGAGGCGAGACTGAGATGGTTTGGATATGTGAAGAAGATGTGTATATTGTTTGGTAAGGAGGTATGTGAGGTTGACATGGGTGGTTTTAACGAGGGGTAGAGATAGGTTGAAATATTGAGAGAAGTGACTGAACAAGATATGATGCAACTTTAACTTACTGGGTATATGATCTTAGATATTAGAATATGAAAATTGTGAATACAGGTAGAAGGTAGTTGATTGTTGTCTTGCTCCCCTTTAGGGAGACCTTGTGGATAGGTAGCGTTAGCATTATTCACATAGTTTCTTGTGCTTTGATTATTGCTATTATATGATGTTTCTTGTGCTTGTTTATCATATTCTTCTTCTTTGTATGGTTTGCTACACTCTCTATTATTTGCTATGCATTTTTCTTTATTTGTATTATCTATTTCTTATTGTCATTTCATGTGTTGCTTTAGCCTAGGTATTTTTAATCAACAACCTCCTTATCTCAATGAGGTAGGTGTAAGGTTTATGTACACTCTACCCTTTGTGGACACCATTTGTGGGAATACCTTGGGTATGTTGTTGCTGGTTGTTGAAGGTATAAATTTAAATTGTTGATATATGGCCAAAATCTCTTTAGTTTTGGCCTGAAGCTCATCTTTGTTGGTGTAAATCATCTAATGAACATACATGTGATATTCAATTTGCATAAATCATAGGAAAATACATGTTTTGCACCTTAAAGGTAGGGGTAAGGGGTAAAGCCTGATTACACCTTATCCTCCTTAGACTCTACTTGTATGATTACATTGGGTATGTTGTTGTGTTGTCGGTTGTTGTAAAGTTGGCCAGAAAGTCACTTGCATGGTAATGCCTAAGCTTTGAGTGCAACCTTTCAGACCATTATTCTTCTTTAATGTGGAACTATACCCCCTATTCTGTCATTGAACCAGTTTTATGCTCATCTGTGAATTGCACATGCCATGCTAGCTTTCACCTTTGAAAATCCTTAACTTTGAACCACTAAACCACATTGCTGTGTTCTGACTTCACCTTTAAACTTGCTAAATAATCTCTTATACAGTCTGATTGGTTCTTGTCACTTCCAATTTAACCACATAATCAGTTAAATTTGGTTCCTTCACTCATTAGTTCAAGTTTTTCTTTGATAAGAAAGTCTGCAAATTATTTTTATTATCAACATCCAGGTATACCACCATAGGTTTTGATCCACAAACAAACAATTCAATTGCAGTAATAGCTTACATACACCCATTCAAAACTTAGGTTTCTTCTTCATTGACTATGGTTGATTCATTATTAATGTTCCCACATTACCCATTTTTAGCATTTTGACATTCTTGCCAAATGTGCCCGACAACTTCATTTTGCTGTTGAACATGCCCAAGAAATAAATAATTAACTTGAACTGGATAATGTTTTCACACATATTACATGAATCTATAAGTTTCACATTGGTGTGACAATTCAATTGTCACAATTGGTGGCTCCTTTTTCTATCTGGAAGTGGTGAGTTCTTTCTACTTGGCTCCAGATCTGAGAGAGAAAGCAAGCCTTGAGAGTTGGGTGGTAGCTTCTGGGTTTTGTGATTTTGTTGCATTATTTGAGGTGGTGGGCATGTGGTGTGGTCATTGACAGATTTGAAATGGTTGTAAGTTTTGGTGGGATGAAAGTAATGGGTTGGGAGAGCAGTAGGCGAGGGAAGTGGAGAGGTGGTGGCACTGTGGCACCAGCTTATGGTGTCTGGTAAGAGTATTGAGAAAGAATAAAACAAAAAACAGAAAAAAGAGAACTAAAAAAATCAAAAGAGCTCATAAAAAAGAATGAAGTGTTATTAGTTATGTCTCATCAAGTTAAAAGATAACACTTGTATAATTTAGCACATTTTTGAAGTTTTTTCCCCTTCATTTCTCACGTGCCCTTAGGAAGTGTAATTTTTTTCTGACCATCTCGCCTCTTAGGGAGGTAATGGGGTCACTTTGGACTACAAAAAGAGCTAACAGGATGCTCACAAAGCTAAGTGTGTAAAGTGACTTACCTGGACAAGTTTAGGATGCAAAATAAGTATCTTCCTCAAGTGATGAGACTATATGATCTCTCTTGCTTGACTGAGATCTTGCAGATTAGGGAATGATTGTATATGTCATTCTGAAATCAGTTTCTTACTTGCATTTAGCTCAATGTAAAGAAGTCCTCTATGATTATTGGTGATATTATGAGCTGCATATTTTTTTTCCCAAGAAATGTTTTATAATGCTTGATATGATTTTTTTTTGACATGTTTGTGGGATTATAGTTTCCAGTGGGTAGAATTCACCGTCAACTCAAGTCCAGAACTGCAGCCCATGGAAGAGTTGGAGCCACAGCAGCTGTTTACTCTGCTGCAATTCTGGAATACCTGACAGCAGAGGTTCTTGAATTGGCTGGTAATGCAAGCAAGGATCTTAAAGTGAAGAGGATCACCCCCAGGCATTTGCAGCTGGCCATTCGTGGAGATGAGGAACTTGACACCCTTATTAAAGGGACCATTGCTGGTGGTGGTGTCATCCCTCACATTCACAAATCACTCATAAACAAAACCACCAAGGAGTGAAATGCCCCTGCTTTAACTTTGTTGTCTCTTGACTTAATGACAGTTTGGTGTTAGCCTCTTTTCTTTGTTATCTGGTTTGATATTAGTAAGTCATGTATTTTGATTTAGGAACAATTTAAGCTTCTCAGTCATGTTATGTTTAATCAAGCAAAATTTGTAGGGGTTGTAGTGGACTGTGGAAATGTTGATTTGACATTTATATCGTGTTGTTATTTGTTGGTATATGTAGATGTATGCCTGTCATTCCACCTGTTGCTGTAGATGCTTATTGTATTTTAATGGTTTGCTTAGAAGATTGTGGGATCTTCTGAGAAGACAATAAGCATACTACAAATTTTATACTGCTTATGATTGAGATTTGTGCCTGTCAACTTGAGACACAATGAAGGGTGTGTTATCAGCTTGGTTCATAAACTTGTGGCTAAATACATAGATGGCCCTCTGAATTTGTTTGGATGTTTCATCTAGCCACTTGAACTCAGCTTGTTTTCATTTAAATACTTCATCCATGCCACATTTTGGATCAAAAACCATGTGAAGGATTACTTGGGCCTCCTAGGAGAAACATAGTTTTTCTTATGATGGAGGAGGAAATAGCTTAGAAGATGGAAGGAAACTTGCATTGCTTTTACTACAAGGCAATGGTGAAATAATCTTAAAACTAATAACCCTGTTTGGAATGAATTCCGTCTAGCTTAAATATTGTCACTCTTGCAATGCAATGTGTAAGATCAAGGATGATATGGACTACCTACCACATCTTATGGAAGGTTAGTAATGGCTCTTTCTCTGTGGTTTGATAATGAGTCAAGCTTAGGAGCTCTATGATAGAAGTTGACACTATTGTTGATTTCATGTAATTAGTTTTTTCTTTTTTTGAAAATCCTTAATTTATGGAAAAATTACAGAAATACACAACATTTGGAAACTTAATTATAATTATTTACTACCATTTAAAAAAATTACTAAATTCCCTTGTTTTGCTATTTCGTTGATACATAACACAGATTTTCGATATTTCGCTGATACATAACACAGATTTATAAACTATCAGTTAGTTTCACTGATACCTAAAAAATTAAACAACCAATTAATTACTGATACGTTTTTTAATGTTTTCAGTATATTAAAATTGATATAATCTAATTTTTAATAGATGATACACACAGATCATCAATAACCCTAAAATTCGCAATGTATCAACACTCCTTTTTATGTATCGACGTCTACCAAAAAATGAGGAATTTTCTGTAATTTGATAAAAAGTCGGTATAAATTGACATTATGCCTTAAAAATATGGAATTTGTATAATTTATACTTAATTTATAGATTGTTATAGTGCTGTGTTTTCTTAATAAGATTTATTATAACAATAAATTTTTATATTTTCACATTGAATTACAGTTGGGGTAGAATAGCACAAAAAATTCAGTCTAGTCTTCAAAGACAGAGAGTAAGATAAGAGAGCATGTTACTAATATAAAATTAAATTAAATTTTCAACCTACAAAATTTACTAGGTTTAGATTAAATAACAAACAAACATTCAGAACCAAACAAATCACGTGACTTGATATAACTTTAATGCAGAAGTTCAAAAAACTTAGATCTATGAAAACTGAGGCTAGTCCTTTAAATTTATATAACAACAAAGAATCTATACTTACTATATATCTAATATATATGAGAGGGTTTCTTTACGATGAAATCAATGATTTATCTTCGCATGGCTAATTTACTATATACTCAGCTACTTGGCTCGCTGGTCCAACGAGGACATTCCATGTATGACATCGCGAGATTGAACCCAAGGAACATCAATTTTTACCGTTCATACTCTTCCTATTGCTCCAGCTCTATTGTCCTTCGGCTCCATGATTGTACACGTGTTCTTGGATTGCAATCCTAAGATAACTATGTTGCACGTTGATTTTCTGAAACGTCTGCGGTAATTTCATCTGGATTTGCTCTCTTGGTCCCTTTGTTCTCTGTTTGGATCTCTTTTGAGGTATGTATTTCCTCCTTATTTTGGGGTTTGTTGTATGTATCTGTTTGTCAAAATGCTTCAGTGGGGCTGTAAGAGAGATGACTTAGATTCATTCTTAATACTCATCAAAATGAGTTGTGCGCGTTACCTGTTTGTTAAAGTGCTTCAGTGCCCATCTTTGTTCCACCCTTCTTCGCCACCCTCCAGTACTAAAGAACAAAATTCTTTGAATAGTCTATAACATAAAAATATAATAGACAAATTTTCTCTACACAATTAGGAGAAAACTAATCTATCTTTTCACCAACAAGGGGAGTTAATAAGACCTTTCAAGAACAAAATAAAAGATTTTTCTCTAAATTGCTTTACTGCTTCTTTGTCCATGCTTATTTTAACAGACTGAAGCACAAAGTAGAATCTATGAAGATTGTGATCTAAATCACTGCATTGCGTTAGTTTAGAGTTCAATTCATTTAAAAGCCCTTCGCCTATCTAGTACTCGAAAAAAATTGCTATGCACAAGACAATAAAATCACTGAAAATAAAATAGGAATGTTGGTACAAAGTCTTACTATCTTAGCGCCACTAAACCTGAGAAATCTGGAATGTTTGTTCATTATTTAAATTGCTCAATCTTGATTTTTGATGTTTCTCCTATCCTGATTTGTGGGACTCTTGCATTGAGAGTTTGTACGTTCACACTCTAGAATAGTTTTTGGCATCGAGCCTCTTCGTGAAAGAGGTAGGCTAAGAGGAGCTCTCTGTACCTTACTTATTATGAGTTGATAAATCAATATAAGAGAGAATCTGTCATCTAAAGTGTCAATTCCAATAAATATTGAACTAAAAAAAAATTCTTGCTTTCGAAATGATTTGCCATTTGACTCTGCATAGACTGTGGACTCCCTGCGCCCTTCTACCAACATCTCCTGAATTACAACCAAAACATTCATAAGTTTCTCCTAACATTGAATTATAATTCCTCTGTTACTATCCTGCCGTTATGTTGCCTGCACGACTTTGTTAACTTATTATCTGCTTTAAATACTTACAAAGTATCATTCAATTATCTGATACAAATTTTCTATCATTTTACAGTGCAAGTTCACAATAGTAATTGTATGTACTCTTGCCAATAGATACGTCTCTGCGTAAAAAGGTCATTATTCCGGCTTTGCTCTCCCAAGAGAAAACATCTCAACTATCGACAGACAAACACAACGCTGTTACAAATAGGTGACAAACGTGAGTCAGGCTACTCATTCATCCCTCTGCCTGCCAACTTCATCCTTTCCTCTTGAGGTGAGTTAGAACCCCATAGTGTCATGGAAAATCCTGGGTTTTTCAACATTCTCCTTGAACGTCTAGGTACTCTGCGATTTTTCTTTTGGGGTCCTTCTGTTTGGCTGTAATACTTAGTTTATATCGTCTTACTGTGTGAGATCTTCTCTAGATCATTGTATTTTGACTATATTTTATTTCTTTACTTTGGCTTGCTACTATTTTTCTGGTTTTCACCATCTGGGGTTTCTTATCTTGTTGGTTTTCACCATCTGAGATTCTTAATTTTATCGATAACATCTTCGATTTCATTTATTTCCTTGTATTAACATCTCCGTATAGTTCAGAATTTGATGTGGGATGAGTGAAATGTTCATAAAAATTTAATCTTTTTTGCTTGAGTTACTATCGTTGTTGAGCGAAAATGGAAAATATAAACATAAAGTGAAATGTGTTAGCTTTGAATTGCTGCTTTTTGTATCCACAAATCTAATCCAACATCTTTTAAGAGCTGTAGTTAATAGTCTATTTTGACATTAGCTCTGTTAATAGTACTCCTGCTTTTTGAATTTGTAAAATTACTTCGTTCTTTTAATTGATTCATCTGTTTAGACCCAATTTGGTTATGTTGATGTTAGTGATGACTACAAAGTTGTTAAAATCTTTAGTTTCCTTTCCAGTAGATCCTGTGCTTGTGATCCCTTTTTGGCCTTATGAGCATGGCGTAACCAAATGGTGTGTTCAAAAATCTTTTCTATAAGAATATTTTTTGATGTTTGATTAGTGTGTGAAAAATGCTTTCCCAAAAAAATTACAGATTAGGTACTAACATTCAAAACGAATAATAATGTCCACATGAGTAACTTGGAACAGGTGACATAGAACTTGACATCAAAACATCATTGTTGGACATACATACATGAAAAAAATAGCATATGAGTAGTATATTAGTGTTTTCTTTGTCTCCTTGCAACTCTTCTAACACTCAAGACTTACTTTTTGGATTTGTAAAATTATTGCGTTCTTCTAATTGATTCATTTGTGTAATCCCAATTTGATTATGATGGTGTTAGTGATGACTACAGAGTTATTAAAATCTTCAATTCCCTATCTATAGATCATGTGCTTGTGATCCCTTTTTGGCCTTGGGAGCATAACAGAGGCCCATAACCAAATGATGTATTCAAAAATCTTTTGGAAAAATTACTTAAGCGAATCCTTTTTAATAAATAATTACTGATTTTAACGATACTTTTTATTTATTACCATTTATATCAATATATAACAGTACTATGATAAATCTGCACTTTGTATTAAAAGTGAATTACAAATTTAATAAAAATCTGCACTTTGTATTAAAAGTGAATTATGCATTCAATATAAATGTATTAAAAGTGAATTACGCATTCTTGTATTAAATATGTTTTATAAATAGTTCTCTGTAATATGAATTAAATTTGTATTATAAATGTTTTAGAAGTGTTCAGTGAAAATAAATAGTTCTTTGTAATATGAATTAAATCTGTATTATAAATGTATGAGAAGTGTTCAGTGAAAATAAATAATTATATGTAATATGAATTAAATTTGTATTATAAATGTATTAGAAGTGTTCAATAAAAATAAATTATTATTGCTATAAATGGTAAATATTTTCTTAATATGATATATCTATGTAAGTTTCCCAAATCTTTTCTATAAGAATGTTTCTTGATATTTGATTAGTGCGTGGAAAACGCTTTCCCGAAAAAATTACAGATTAGATACTAATATTAATATTAGTAAATAGTACTGTTAAGGTGTGAACTTCTCAAGTACTTGAAACGAATAATAATGTCAACAAGACTAAGTTGGAACAAGTAATGCAGTCAATAAGAATAAGTTGGAACAAGTAATGCAGTAAAATTTAAAGATAGCCATAAAGAAAATCACTTTTACTTTATGTTTCTTGGACTCTCCAAAAACTATTGTGGCACTTGTGCCTATACTACTATTCAAGGATCCTATGCGCACTCCGTGACTTAAAGAGTGCAGGAAATATAACTTATGTTCTACCTACCAAACGCTTGAAAAGTAACTTCTTTACAAATGACTTTCATTGTGCCAAACAGATAGATGTGCTGAATAGATATTTGCAATCATTGCTTTGTAACATGCTTTACTAGCAACTTTGTACCCTTTCAGAGATTTAGACACCCACACAAAATATAAAAGAATTCTAATACTTTTATATAATATGGGTCTAATATTATTTTATTGCTTGGCAGACAATACCAATGGTTTGTTGGGCGGAAACGAGACCAAAATATATATCTTTTCTGATGTGGAAGTTCAGACTATGCTGCAACCACAGAGCA
>JBCEWC010019041.1:0-11627 GCA_038996855.1 Solanum aculeatissimum
AATTAACAATTTAACAAACAAACAATATTACCAAGAAGAAAAGACTTGAAATTTAGAGAAAAGACAATTTAATCAACCATCAAATTTTTTCTCTTAACCTTCTTAGGCTTCGTGCCTTTGCGATTATCATCTTTATCACAAACAACACCCCCAGATTACGAAAAAATTTTATAGATGATGTTATAAAGGCGAAAAATTATTGTTATATGTCAAAAATGAATTTCAACATAATAAAAAGGTACCTCACATGTAACATTTGCAAATTTTGTTTCCTGATTCAAACAAAATCTTTTTAAAATTGGTATTTCATCCTCGAAATCATTATTGTGTGGCAAATCAACCATCTCTTTTCATTTTCTCTTCAAAGATTTCGAAGAACCCTCGCCGGAATAACAAAAATGGAGTGCGAAAAATAAAAAATTAACAGAAAACTCAAGAAGATTAACTCATGTAACAAAGAATGCCAACATAAATGAAGTTTCAAGTATGGATAGAAAACAAATAATGTTGGAAAATGGAAGGGTACCTGGAAATATGCAAAAGCTTTTCATGAAAAAAGGAAAAAGAAAGATATAATAGCCTACTTTGGGAATATAAAAAGTAGAACATGTGTTGTCAAATCTCAATTAATGATTTATTGTGGCAAAAGAATTGGTCAAGACCATTGGTTTAGTGTGTTACGTTTTTTTTTTTTTTTGTTCATTTTTTTTTTTTGCCTTTTCTTATGAATGTATACTTTTGTTAAAAAAATATTGACATTTGGTTGTAAATAATATTTATTGACACATTCATGTAATTTTGATGCTTAAAATGTATAGGGATTTTTTCCCCACTCAATATTAGTATGAGAAGGAGAAAGTCACCAATTTTCTGTAATGTATAAAAAAAAAACACAATATTACATAATGAATTATAAATAAATAATAATAAGTAAAAAAAATGAACAACATACCAATTAGGAACCAACAAGTGCTAAGACAAATCATGGGAACAATACACTAGTACATCCCGTGCAGGTACTGTTATCATCAGTACCAGAAATAGTAAATAAAAAAAAACGAAATTATTAAACTATCTGAGTCTTTAAAATTTATTGTGTGTCCTTAAGAAATTTAATTTCTTCACTATATTAGAGGTTGTGGATTATTTCCTCACAAGATAAAACAGATAACCTATTGTGAAAGTAGTGGTACCTCAAACTTCTGTAATTTCAACGAACTCAAAGAACCAACAATGGATTCACATGTAGAAAAGGTCTCTATTTATAGCCAATGTTGGGCATGAAATCACCTGTTCAGAACAGTCTCATCTGTTCAGAACATGCATGGTATCATTTGGGAATGAAGGTGTCTACTAATAATACATAAAAAAGCTACCTCAATAGTATGAGTAATTTTTTTTATCTAGTTTACAACGAAAATTAAATTTCAATTTACAATTTAATTGACTATTTTTGAGTATTTTGTTTCATAGGAGTCATTATCGTTTGACTTGCTAGACACTTGGTAGTCAATTTGGCTTGGCCACTTGGACCATATACAAGTATGTGCTTCTATAATAGATATAATCTATCTTGTAGGTATTTTTGCACCTGTTTACTTACAGTAATTTAAAGGGGGGTTCCCCCCTTACACTTAGAAAATAGTGATATAACTTTTTGAGATCCAAGTAGATATTATATTAGAGATACACAGATTAGCTACAAGATATTTAAAATATACCATAAGGGATCGTTTGGTACAAAAATGAATAATGCAAGAATTAGTAATGCTAGGATTAGTAATGCAGGGATTAATAATACAGAGATTATTTTTTATCAAGTGTTTGGTTCATTGCTTCCCATCTAATCTTGTGTTTGGTTTAAAACTCTACAAAAAATTTCTTTTCAATTATACCCTTGAATTATTATGAAATTTTCTATTTCATATAATTAGATCAAAATAGATTATTTTTTTGTGGCTTCTAACTAGTTAGGAGAACAATAATTTTGTCATCATATTTGCTATTTTCTCACTTGAATTATTTGAAAATAGAAATTGCGATCTTAATAAATTCATCACTAATAAAATGCCAATTTTTAATTTAATAAAGACAAACCATCTATTGTTAAAATAAAAAAGATGATAAACAATTGTAAAATAAACAATCTATATTTACACATAAAAATTTGGAAGTTGTAATTTTAATATAGTGGCAAGATCACTCAACTTTGAGAATATATCTAACATCATTGGACTTTGTTTTGTACCAATAAAATCAATCAACTAAATTAATTATAAAAGAAAAATTGACATGGCAAATTTTTTTGTGTCTATTATGTAAATATGAAACCACAAATAAATAAAATTTTAACAGTTTGCATGGTAAATTTATTTATTTTTATACTAAGAAAATATGAACCCGCAAATAAATAAATTTTGTAAGATAATTTATTCAAATAAATTTAATAGTACAAAACTACAAATATAAAACATAAAATCAAGAAAATAAAAAAAAAAAAGCGTAAAAGAATTTGAGAAATATTTTTATCTTTTATATATAATCTCATGGTATTAAATCCAAGGTATTAGCTAATACTATCATATGGAAGGTATTAGCTAATACCATGTATGTGATATTAACTAATACATGAATTAGTTAATACCAAATATAATATTAACTAATAAATTTTCCTAATCCCTCCTACCAAACGGCTCCTAAATAGGAAATTTTATATCAATTAAGATTATTTCATCTAGCATATTGAACCATATAAATTTTCATGTGTTTTGGTCATCTTGTCTTTGATTCGCTATTACACACCACAAAGTATCAACCGCATCCGTTCAAAAGTTACTTGGCTTAGTTAGGTGAGCGTCATCTCATTTTCTTATGGATCAGGCTTGGGGTTGTATGGCATTTGTACTTGTTTCTCTTATAGCATCAATAGTATTTACAATTTTTGTTACTACCGTTTTTGTTACTGTTTTACTTCCAGTATGTTATGTGGTGCTTCCTCTTCAACCCAAATTCTTTTGGTGGGTTGAAACGAGAGTAAATACAGGATATGTTTGATATGTCTAGTAATTTGTTTTCCGCTAATAATGCATAAAGAACTACCCCCAAGACCTTCATTTTTCCTATCATTTTTCCCTTTATCAAGTCCTAAGGTCTCTCATTAAACAAGCGTCCAATCTATCAACACATTTACCAAGCAGTAAAATAGAGCGATCATATTCTACCCCGAAATCATCACTCACATGTTTCTACTCCTAAGTAAATTTTCTTTGACAATAGACCAGTAACTTGTCATTTATACGAAAAGACAAAACACTTCAAATAGTTAGACCCCCCAAAACATGCAGCTTTGTGAGCCTCAGCTAAATTGGCCAATTTATTGGATCATTTTACTTACTACTAACTGGAATGTCAAGGAAACAACACTACTCATATCTGCGAGAAGCTGAAAGGCGGCAAATATTGGTGCCCTTACATGTATGTGCTGCACGACCTTAAAGTGTCAAAATTTGAAAGAAGAAAATCTTCCTACATATTTACAACTGTTTGTAGCAAAAGAACCCCGCAAAAAGAATTCCATCTTCATCATTCAATCGAAGCAAGGTGCCAATGTCAGCTGTGAAACAGAGCCAGCCAAAACACAAATGCTGGAGTTAAACAAACTGAAAATGCCAAAATACATGAAGGCAGTTAAATCAGTAGATTAATGCATGGCTCAAAATCAAATAAACAAATCGTTCATTTTACAATCTCCGCAACACCGCAGTAATAAAACTAGCAATCAAAATAGAGGGAAAGTAGTTGAAAAGGAATATAACTAGATAAAGCTATATAACATCAGATTCTGATGCATACAAACCTAGGTGTTGTTAGTTGAGGATGGGCCACAGCTGCCTTTATTGAGGACCAGACACCAATAATTTCCAAGTTGTATACACAAGTCCATTTGTCATGCAACTCATGACAAATCAAATGATCCTTGACCTTCATTGATAGCATAGAGCAACTTTTTGTACATTATTTCCTGCAGAGAGATGTGTAAGAATTAACAATATCATTTGACCCTACCAAGACAGAGAGAGAGAGCTGGAGACAGACGAGTAGGAAAATTCTAAAACTGTGAAAGGAAAGCAGATGACTACCCTCATACCAAGAAGACACATCACAGCCAGCAGCTGACAGATTGGGAGAAATCATACCTTAGTAGAATAGGGAGGCAGTTTCAGGTAGTTAGCACATGTCATCACACTAGGTAAGTCGTCATCTGCAGATTCTGATTGCATATTACCATTTGGTGTTGTATTGTTAGCACTAGATGAATGCTGCTCAAAAGATATAACAGTCAGCATCTGCGGAGAGAATTAACAGATAGGACCAATATTTTAGCCAACTACAGCCATACCTTTCTCACTATTGTCAACTTAGGATTGAGCACAGCCAGACCACCTGGAGGAAGCCGGGGAGCACCAGTGACGAACTGACAGAATGATCGTTGCTGCTCGGGAGTGAACTCTCCCATGATCTCTAATAACTGATCAGAAGAAAATTAAACAGTTGGCATCAGTTTGAAGCCAATAGAAAAGACAGAAGAAGACTAACTCGATAACACTACAGTCTAAGGAACTACACTTCCACCGACAGCTGAAGAACAAACTTACATGAACGATGGCGGGACTCTTGGCAGTATATCCATGATCAAACTTGATATGATCTACAAGTGACTCGGCCTGGATAAGCAAAAAAGAATGAAATTCAATAAAGGCTGGACGCTTACAAGGATCACACTGGCTATAATTGTTCATGAGAAACAAAATATCACCTTCCATAACTCTTTACGGCCACAAAGCAGGTAGTCCAACTCAGGAGGAGAGAATATTTGCAGAGCTGAAATGTCAAAAACCTGCAAGTTGTGGATAAAAATTATTTCATTATCACAAGATAAGTGATGATATCTATAGATGTATCAAGTACCTGATGAATTCATCAAGTGAAAGTTGCACCAAGTTATCAGTTAAATATCACCTCTAAATGCATCTCTAATTAGCTAAAATCCCATGATGGCAACAAACCTGATTGAAGCCAGATCTAAATGCTTCCATCTGCCGCCCAATTCCAGTCCTCACAGTGGCATCAACAACCAAAGTAACATATTCTTCCAAGTCATTAAGACCCACCTGCAAGTTCCAATTGAAGTACACAAATCAAACAAAATGATAAGAGAAGACAAAAAATAGAATTGGCATCCAAGGAAAAGCAGTATACATTCTCATCGCCTGCTTTAAGAACATATCCAGGATAGCCTGGGAGTGTGAAATCTAAATAAAGATCCTCGACTGGGATCCCACGAAAATGCAGATCATTGAAGTTCTCTTGGCTCTGGCCTCCAATTGATTCTAAATTTTTTTTGCGGCTAACAAGAGCTTGCAACTCATGTAAAGTCTTTCCTAACTCAGCATCAAAAGAGAGAATATCATACAGGTCAAGCTCCTACAATGTTAAAGCACAGAAACATTAGGAAAGAAAAACAAAAAATAGAAAGATAAATGCAACAGTTTGATCATAGGATGGTAATCGCGTGCAAAATAAAAAACAGAGAGAAGCTCTTACTTGGCCAAGGACAAGCTTGTAAAATGCAGTTGACAGAGGGAGATCCAAAAGCCGCCCATCTTGAAGTGCTTTCGCCATCACTCGCCCTAGCAATCTGAAATACTCGATCACCTTCGAGAATAGGTTGCCATCAGCAGTATCAACAGCTGATGACCAGGGACGTGGGAATAATCCAAGAGGTGCTTGGACAAGCTCTTTATCACCCCTGCTCAATTTTTCATCCACACCCGCTTCAATTGAATGTTCATTTGATGAGGAATTTGTTCTCCACATCCTCAGTCCAACTTTTTGCAGATCACGACTCAAAAGGGTATAGAATTCTAGAGTTGGGCCCAAACCAGTGCCAACTTCACCAAAATATTCGACCTCGAGAACAGCTTTTTGGCTAGAGTACATCTCCATTACTTTTGCAGCAGAATCCAGAATGCGATTCCTAGAGACACGGACTTTCTGGCGCTGTAATCTCCCAACCCTGACTTCTCTCTCATTGGTGGATCCGTTGTTATCTGCACCCTGCTGCTGTTGAAGTCGATATAAAGCCCTAGATAATCCGAAGGCTGTTGAATAGAAGTACTGGCGCCGAGTCTCAAATGGAAAAAGAAATGGACAGGACCTTGTCAACTGGGAACACCATGATGGAAGAGACCCACTACAAAGGGCTAGAGCATCCTGAATCTGTCGGGCCAACTTTGGAGTGAGCTTGCTGTTTACAAATTCCTCAGAGGGAATTTTGACACCAGTAGCATTGAGCTCATCTAAATTCAATATTTTCCCTTCAGAAAAATCATCAATTACTGACTGCACACGTAACCGTGGGGCCAGCTGGTTTAATCCCTCCACTACACGCAAAAGGGCCAAAATGTTGTAAGTAGGATTGCTTTTGTCCATATCACAAGGAAGTTCTCCCTGTAATATACTATCTAACAATGATGCTCGATGCAATGAGGGTTCTGCATTGGCACTTGCTGAAGAACTTGCTTTATTAGACTTGGTGGAAGTTGAGCTGCCATCCCCTTTCGTAGACCTTTCCCCTTGGCTGTCAGCTCTTTGGTATGTGATGGTGTATATATCACCCCAAAGTCTGTTTCCATCACTAGACAAAAAGTCAGTGCCACCATACCTCTCTTCGTCATCCTCGTCAAGGACAAGTTGCCGCTGGATGGCCTGGTAGATAGTCAAGTGCCTGTTAAGCTGCTTTCCACCTGCAGAAAATACAAGTCTGGGTGGATCACTGGTGCTAAATAGAGGGCGTCCATGACGATCTCTAGCTCCTCTCAAACCTCTACCGTTCGCAGATGCAAGTCCAGCCATGGCAGCAGCAGCAAATGACATTGCACCCCTTGAACCATATGAACTCCCACTCCTGAACTCAACAGAATCAGACCCCTGAGCTGAAGCAGCTCTGCTACTTGAACCACCACCGGCATTTGTCTGGCTATCATTTGGTGTCAGTGTGGCAGGACTATCTTCTGAAGAATCACCCAATTTGACATCATGAACTTTGTCCGGCATACAAACAGGAAGAGAATCATCGCCCAACACCTAAAGCATTGGCAACAATTTCAGAAAAGCATCTTTAATACAGCTCGCATGAAATTAAAAGAGCTGCTCAAGTTGATCAGTGGAGAAGAGGCTGAAGACATGCATATTGGAAACATAAATCTGCTCTTAACCATGTTGCTCGAACTCTAGCAAAATGTTGACGCACGAATGGACATTATTGAAGAGACCGAGCAACACAGCTCTCAACGACCTAAGTGAATTAAAAATGGTGGAATCTGAAATTTAAAAAACAAGGATTTTGACACAAGGTTTTAAAAAAAGTAAGGAGAATTTCACTAGCTTACATCATCATGGTCGTCTTCATCATCATCAGATATATCTTCATCCTCAATAACCAAAGCATCATCAATTTCAACAGGTGACATATCCAATTCATCATCCTAAACATCACAACAAACAGTGGGATGTAAAAGTTCATGTTGTCATGCAAACCAGCAACAACTCAGGAGATGAAAAATGGAAGCAAAAAGATTCAGAGAAAGCATCAAAGTTTTAAATAAGCATTTGTCTGTTTCATTTCAACAAATGAAACCTAATGGTGAAGAGAGAGCCTTATCAAAAAGCGATTAAGAGAGAGACTTAGCTAATTCAAATTTAACTCAAGAATCAAAAAGCTTAATCATGTGACCACTATGTTACAATCTTGGGTTAGAGAAACATGCGACTGGGTCAGAAAACACAATTTTCCCTACTTATATTGGGCAAGACCAGACTATTCTGCTTTTGTTTTTTCAGTGCAAATAAAAAAAATTATTCCACTAGTATTTTTTTCTTCTTTTATGCTATTTCTGAATGATATTCCTTCTTATCAAGGTTATTTCCTTCATTTTGAAGGATATAACATTACCCTTCCACTGTGATATTGATGAAGATGATGATGCACCAAGTACTAATTTTAATCATATTAGTCCTTCTTCACTTGTATTTTTTTCTTATATTATTTTAATTAATCTATTATTCCTTGATTTTCTATATTTAAACAATGATCTTCAACAAAGAAAAGAAATGTATGAAGAAATATACCTCAGAACTAGATTCCCCATTCACAGGTTTCACTTCTGCTTCTTTATCCAATGCTGCTCGTCTTCGAGCAGCATTTCTTGTCTGGGGTCCCCTGCCATCTTCTTGAGCAGGCTTCAGAACAGCCTTTCCTTTGCCCTTGGATGAACTTCCATTTTTTTCCTGTGGTGGATCTTTCTTTGCACTGTCATTTATATTAACTGCTGACCTAGATCGTGTCCGACGAGATCCAGAAGCTGGAGTAGAGGCCGATGGGCATGAAGCACCAACTCCTGCAGCGGTGGTCCCAGACTCAGAGTTGCCTGCTGATGCCAAAGCCTTTTGACCAGACTCAACTCTCTGAACTCGAGGCCACAGAAAGTCTTCAATAGCCGCCAGACTTGCTAAAGGATCGATCAACACAACATTTGAAGAGTAGTCACGGAGGGTCTTGTCTCCTTGAGCTCTGCAAAGGCGTAGCTTGAATGGTTGTGACAAAGCACTTAAACCTGAAGAAAGTCGTGCATTTCCAGTAGATGATCTTGAAGAATGACTCAGAACGACAGGGAACCGCTCCAAGGAAGACAAGGCATTTTGAAGCTTCTGAACCAAAACAGTCATAGGAACCATATTTCCATCAACACTTGAAGGAAGGGCAACTGCAATAAAAGACTTGTATCTTCTGATTGCTTGTTGACGAAGCTTAGACAAATTAGCATCTGAGATTCTTTCCTTTGAAAAATATCCGCATGTAAAATAGTTAAGCAACGCTGCAACAACTCCACTTCCAATGAACTCAAAAGTTGATACACCATCCCCTTTGCTGAGCTCCCCCAGCATGGAAGCTACCAGTTCGGCCAAGGTGTCTTCCTTACTGGCAGATATATCCCCAAGCCGAGGAACAGAAGCTTTTGATTTTCCTTTAGGTTTAGATATTTGTTCGCCAACACCAGTATTCAGCTTCATACAGAGATTCTTCAATCGTAGAAGATCATCTGTAACACCCACCTCAGTAGCCCCTGAATCTGAAGGGAAGTACTTATCTTTGAAAGATTTAGCACCTGCACTGACAGCAGTCCGTAGGCTAGAACTGGTCTTTGGTATTTCCATTGAGTTTGGTGGTGATCCACTCTCTGGAACTGCACTCTTAGGATCCTCAACAGAACTTGCATCTGCATTTGAATTACTTCCACGACGTCGGTTACGCCTAGAACGAGATGAACCAGGTATACAATCATTGTCCTTCTCAGCAGACGATGGCTGGGAAGTAGCAGAACCATGGGAGGGAGACAATATCAGAGCATCTATGGCATGAACAACACCTTCTCGCACGAACATCTTGGAAAAAATCCCAGGAAGCTTTTCCATTAGAATTTCTGCTACCTGAAGAGCAGGCACCAGCACTTGGGGATCCTTCCAGGCCAATACTCCAGCCAAGAAACTACATAGGAATCATAAATGAAGCACTACTTTCACTAT
Source organism: Solanum aculeatissimum (assembly GCA_038996855.1). Taxonomy (NCBI): domain Eukaryota; kingdom Viridiplantae; phylum Streptophyta; class Magnoliopsida; order Solanales; family Solanaceae; genus Solanum; species Solanum aculeatissimum. The sequence continues at coordinate 9,646 of JBCEWC010019041.1, forward strand.
CAAAGAAATATGATGCATGAAAAGAATGTTCCTTGGATAAACATTCCATCCCAGATCAACTCTGAAGAAAAATTGTGAGCTTGTATTTGTTTATATTCATACCTTGATATGTTAGTGACGTTATTTAGAGACTGAATCATATTTGGACCGCTGAAATACATAAGTTTTCCAATAGCTGAGAGACACTTGTGGCGAACTGGACTATTCACACTGGACCCATATACCTGACGAACAAAACAACAGGGTTAATCTGGTAAATCTCCACCGTGGAAGTTGTAAGATGGTTGCAGCAATTTACAATGGGATTATAATACTAACCTGGATCAGAACAGGAAGAAGATCCATTCCAAATTGTTGCAGAAGTTCAGGTTGATCATTCAACAATTTTTCTCGAGCTGAAACCTCCTGGGAAGATGGATTCATATCCTCCTGTTTGGTAGAACCACTAGCAGAAGATTTCTTTATAGCAGAACCCTTAATGAGCATATTAGTGCTGGTTGGAAGAGAGATGGTTCCTTGAGGCAGTGGAGGGAGGAGCTCATTTGCCAGGTTCACGATCTCAAAAATCTAATAATGCAGAAATCATCATTATAAGAGATAGAAGCAGCATTCAGAAGAAAAAGTTTGTACACAGCAAAGGGAGGGCATCGTTTTGTGGCATTAGATTGAGAACCAGCATCTATGAAACCAGATCATTTTTGCAACAAGAGTAAATTTAACAAGTGATAAGATTGTCATCTATTCACAAGTGAGTCGAGTCAACTAGCAGAACTAACACATTAGAAAAAAATTTAAGACCCGCAAAGGTACCTCCTACCTTTCCCAGACCCCACTTGTGTAACTACTAGGTATGTTGTTGTATGGTTCTTCATAAAATACTCCATACATGGAAGCTTTTGAATTACTTTAGATGGCTCTTTCTGTCCATGGCAAGCTTAATTAGAGAGTCATATTTACACTATTAATGTTCAATTGATATCAGTGACGAACAATTCGAGTCTTCAAATACTAACAAAAAATTAACAAAAATACCATGGGGTGTTCTAAAGCTTTTATATTAGAAGACTGTTTTCCCAATTACTCATAATACTTGATTGACAATCTAGAATACTACATTCGGGTATTCAATATCCACCGAGTACTGGAGCTAAAAACAACAGGTTTCTCGATAACGGAGGTGATCTCCAGTTCTCCACACTAGGACATCAAGTAGGGATTCAGACAGTTATAGTTTGATGTCGCAAAAAAAAGTATTTCAAGTTGAAGTTGAAAAAAAGTATTTGGACCACCAACACATTGTGATGATACCACCTCGCTTTCAGAAGGTGATGAGTCAAATGAGTAGTTTTAGACATAATAGTTAATCATGATGAATGTGATATTTTTTGGACGTGTCATAGTTGACTTTTGATTTAATTTATTTAATTTGGATGGTAAATGTATGTTCAAAGGTGCATAACCCGGGTGTTCAGACAGGAAGGAGAAGTACCACGAGAGGTCAATATTTGAGGTTGGATCTGCACAAGGTTTTGCGCAGCAGCCCAAAAGCAATCGACATACTGCCTAACACAACTCAGATATGTGATGCAGCCACAAAGCAAAGCAGAACAGGAACATAATATATGCTACAGCACATAATGTTATCCATATGGCAAACAGCATTTGTTCTTTAAGGATAATTTGTCTTCTTTACATTCCCCAAGCCTAAGTTGCTCGGACTCGGGTGCGAGTGTCCTATACGGGTACGGATCTAGAGGTTGGATCCTTTGTGATCTAATTTTTAAGATTCGGGGATATGGATCCATATATGGATACGGGTGCGGGGATTTGCCTAAAAATAATCAACATATCTAAAAATATAGTAATAAAACCTAAATTATGAGACATTATGTGGAGAACTTGAAAAGAATCCTAGAAGGAGATTAAAGGAAAAGGCGTGACATGGAGATTTCTATATAAAAGACATTTCATTTTCTTCAATT
>JBCEWC010019042.1:0-11626 GCA_038996855.1 Solanum aculeatissimum
GATGATGAGTGTAATGATGCTATGATGGCTTGATCGAGGGTCTTCGGGTCCTCTTTCACCATGTCACATCTAGACCCCTATCTGGGTCGTGACAATAACTTACCTCTTATTGAATTTGCTTATAACAACAATTTTTACTCAAGTAGTTGTATGGCTCTATTCGTAATATTATATGGTAGACGATGTAGATCATCAGTGAAAAGGTTTGAAATTGGAGAGATATCCTTAATTAGACCATATTTAGTACATGAAACTATGGATAAGGTGGAAGTAATAATAGAAAGGTCAAAGGCTACCCAAAGTTATCAAAAGTCTTATGGCAATGTGAGGAGGAGAGAAATAGAGTTTAATGAAGGTTAGTGGGTGTATTTGAAAGTTTTCCCAACGAAAGGAGTAATGCATTTTTGCAAGAAAGGAAAATTGAGCCCTGGGTATGTGGGCCCCTATGAAATAATGAAGAAAGTTGGGAAGGTAGCTTATAAGTTGGAATTACCTATGGAATTAGCTTTGGTTCATCTGGTGTTTCATGTTTCCATGCTAAGGAAATGTTTGGGTGACCCAAATTTTGTTGTCCCATTGAAGGATGTGTCTATCGAGAAGGATTTGACTTATGAAGAAGTACCAGTTGAGATTTTAGACCGACAAGTGAAGAAATTGAGAAATAAAGAAGTTGCATCCGTGAAATTATTATGGAGAAATTTGCAAGTGAAATGTGCTACTTGGGAGGCTGAAGTGCACATGAGAAAACAATACCCTTACCTCTTTCCTTCTTCTCAAGCTTAAGGACTTAATAAGATCCATTCCTTCAAAATTCTCACGAATACGTATCTCATGTTAGATTGCATGCATGCATGACATCAAAATTATTTTTGAATGATATTTGATGCATAAATTTGATGATTTTATAAAAATGATGATTAAGTTGTATTTTTAGATAGATGCTATGATCTTGGTTGTGTCTCTACTCTATTCAATCATAATTGTATATCATTCGAGGATGAATGACACCAAGGGGGAAATAATGTAACACCCCACATGTTTCTAGGATTGGAAAACTGATAGACTGAGATCCTGCTGATGGTCAGGTTGTACGAACCAGTCTATAGTTCGTATGATAACCTACGAGCCATAGGTAGTGTCATGGAAAATTCCCAGTGAAAGTAGAAAAATTAATTTTTTTTTGGAAGTTTACTTATGTGTTATCAGATGATCTATAAAAGAACCTACGACCCGTAATTTGGTCTCGTAGGAAGAGGCCTTAAGGAACCCAAAATTTATTTAAGTTTTGAAGTATACTACGGAAGACTTTATGGACCATAAGTGAATCCATGAGCCATTTGTGTATTTGTAACTTAGATGCTACAAATCTAGTGGATCAACGTTTGTGACACCGTGATCTACAACTCAAGTTATAAACCATAACCCAGCCACGTCCCATAAGTGGGGTATCGTGGGCGGCTTCGACAATTTTTAATGAAGGGTATATTTGATTTTTCCAATCCGCCTAAGTCCTAAACTATGCCGTTTTGAAAACTATAAATACCCTAACCAACCTAACTCCTATAAAGTCTTATTCCTAAGTCATTCAAAGCTTTTAATTCCCACAAAGTTCTCTCAATGGTTCATAATAATTCTCTCTCTAAGTCAAGGGTTCCATTGAAGCCAAGATTGAAGGATTGAACATGGTTTTTCCAGATTCTCTTCCCCAATTCTAAGGATTTTACTTGAGATATGTAAGACTTCATTCATGGATTAGTTTCATCCATGAAGCCCCATCCAAAACTTTCTTTTATCAAAGTTTTATGATGAATTCTTATAGATTTTTAATTTATGGTTCCTAATGCATGGATTATGATTCATACATGATAATTATGATTAATGAAACATGAATTATGATGAATTTCATGATCTATATGATTTGAAAGCAAAAGTATGTGATTTCAATGTATGTATGATTAGGGATTAATGATTTGATGTGGGCTCTTTTTTCTAAAGTTTTAAATTAATTTAAATGTATGTTTTACTCTATGAATCGTATTCAATAGCATAATTTTGTCTCAATTATTCATGGAACCACACTAAGAACTAGTATTTTATGATAAAGCTGTGTATTTTTATGCCTATGATTTCAAGTATGAAAAATATGTTTTCAATAATGATGAAGATGATGTCATTGTGACAATGATGAGGTAATGATAGCTATGATGATGCTATGATAAAACGGGTGATGAAAACCCAAATGATTATGATGATTTTAAGGTGGGAGTGTCTACCTACACTATGATGAAAGTAAAGTAGCAATGGACTATTTTTATGACATGATGTTTCATGAAGACTATGATAATTATTTGAAAATTATGAAAGTATAATTTTAATAAAGTATGACTTATGTTGAAGCTATGTATATGCGTGATTTAAGTATTCTATGGGATATGACTTAGAACCGAGGAGGCCTTGATAGATTCCATGGTCCCATAACTAAATGCCACCATAGGAATGATGATTATGTTTTATGCCTTAAAGGTGTGATAATAGATCCATTTAACTTATATAATGGAAACTCACTATGCTAGCATAGAGCCAAAAGGATGGGGTCAAATGACGGTTCTCACTATGCTAGGATAGAGCCGATAGGGTGAGGATTGAGTTTAACTTGGAAAAGTTAACTCCTCTTAGCTCGATGTAGAGTGAACATCGGGATTCCATGTAATAGTCTACATGATTTTATGGATGTCGGTTATGGTCATATTCCTACACATGTATATTAAGGTTATGAATGATTTTATGATGTCTCTTCTCATGATTTTTAAATCACATGTTCTTGCATATTGTGTCTTTATCTATTGTTATAATTATGTATATTAATGATATTGCAATGTCCTTTGGTTCATGACATACCTACATACTTAGTACATTTCATGTGATAATGCATAATTCTTATCCTACATGATCTAACCATGTAGGGGTGGACGACGAGGAGATTATTCCATAGTGAGACTAGCATTTAGATTCCTAGAGCTTGAAGATTAGATTTGTGAGTTCCCATGCTTCGGAAATATGCCCTATGATTATTTTCTTATATGTTGAGACTTTAGTACTTTCTTTACTATTGATGTATATCTTGAGGGTAAGCTAGTGAGCTATGTGCTAGACCCCACCAAGATCTTGATATAGTGGCATGATTGTACAAAAGGGATATGATGTACTTGTATTTTTGCTTATACACATTAACACTCGCTACGTTTCTCTGATATATGTTTTTTTACCTTAGGAATACTTATGATATGAAGATGAGGCTTGGATGGGATACCTTCGGGTGTCACATTAATCATGTCATGGCTAGGCCCTAGGCCTAGGTCATGACATAAAGTTATGGAGTTCATGAATTTGAGGAAAGGTGGTACGAGTGTGATAGAGTATGCCCTCAACTTTACAAAATTATCATAGTATGCTTTTTCTTTGCTTACCTACTCTAGGGCCCACATGAATAAATTTATCTTGGGTGTGTCTGACTTGGTAAAGGTGGAGTGTAAGCCCACGATGTTCATTAAGGAGATGGATATTTCTAAGCTCATGATGTATTCCAAACAAGTGTACAGTGAGAAACTTTAAAAGATGAGGATGAGGGAGTCCAAGTGGGCTCATTATGATGGTGTATTTTCATATACTAAGTCTAGTGGTGTCCATTTCTAACAATGTCAAGGGTTTTCCTAGGGTACTTCTCAATGGTTTGACAAAGAAAGGGTTCTTAATCCTAAGACTTAAGGTGAAGTTGTGAAGGGTGGTTTCTCCTAGGTATCCCAAGTATGGAAGAAAGCATGTTGGTGAATGGTTGAGAGGTTTGAGTGCATGCTTTGGTTGTGGAAAGATAGGGCACAAAATTGTTTAGTGTCCCAAAATTGCTAACAAGAGTAAAGAAGGGTGTCCATAAGGACAAATAGTCCAAAAAGAGCAAGTGCAACAAGGTGTCAATCTCAAGGAGGTGGTCCACGTGGTAATCAATTCTATACCTTGCATGCTAGGCAAGATATTGAGGAGTCTCCCAATGTGCTTACTGGTATGTTAAGAGTCCTTGATCATGATGTGTATGATTTTCTTAACTCCAGTGTTAATATGTTGTTTGTTACTCCTTACCTTTCCATAATGTTTGATGTGTCTCCAGAAGTTTTATTAGAACCTTATTTGGTCTATACTCCAACTGGTGAGTCAATCCTAGTGAATAAAGTGAATAGAAATTATTTTGTGTTAGTCTTGCATAAAGTCTTTCCATGTGATCTTTTTGAACTTGATATGACTTATTCTGATGTTATTTTTTGTATGCATTGGTTGCATGCATCATATGTTTCTATTGATTGAAGAACCCATAATGTCACATTCCAAGTTCCTAATGAGCCTCTTGAATGGAGAGGAAAACATTTGGTGTTTAAGAGAAAGTTTGTTTCTTATGTGAAGGCGATGCAAATGATTTCCAAAGGTTGTATTTATCATATTGTTCGAGTCATGGATGTTGAGTCCAATGTTCCTAATCTTGATTCAGTCCCTATAGTTAGTAAGTTCCTGATGTCTTCATTAATGATTTTCCTGGTATTCCTCCCATAAGGAGAATTGACTTTAGTATTTATCTTTTACCCGACACCCAACCTATTTCTATACCTCTATATCAAATGGCCCTAGTGGAGTTGAAAGAATTGAAGAAACAATTAAGAGACTTTCTTGATAAAGGGTTCATAAGCCCTAGTGTGTCTTCATGGGGTGCTCCCATATTGTTTGTTAAAAATAATGATGGTTCATTTTGGATGTGTGTAGATTATCGCCAATTGAATAAGGTGACTATAAACAATAAGTATCTATTTTTGAGGATTGATGACTTATTTAATGAACTACAAGGTGCAAGTTACTTTTCTAAGAAAGATCTTCGGTCCGAATATCACCAATTGATGGTAAAGGAATTTAACATTCCCAAAATGACATTTAGAACTCAATATAGTCACTTTGAATTCTTGTTTGTATCATTTAGATTACAAATTCCCCTGCTGCTTTAATGGATTTGATGAATAGGATCTTCAAGCCGTATTTGGATATATTTATGGTTGTGTTCATAGATGATATATCAGTCTATTGATGGGATGTCAAAGAGCATGAGAATTATTAGTAGATCATGTTTCAAAAATTGAGAGATAGGTAACTCTTTCCCAAGTTTGGTAAGTGTGAGTTTTGGCTAAGGGAGGTGTCTTTTCTTGGCTACATCATTTTGGGTAATGGTATTAGAGTTGATCCAAATAAGACGATTAGCCTAGACTGCTGTCTCCATCTGATATTAGGAGTTTTTTTAGTTTTGCTGGATATTATAGAAGATCTATTAAGGGGTTTTCCTCTATTTACTCTCCTTTGACTAAGTTGACCCAAAAGAAGGTGAAACTTTAATGGGCAGATGAATATGACAAGAGTTTCTAAATATTGAAGGACCATCTTACTTCGGCTCCTATTATGACATTGCCTGAAGTTCCGAATGATTTTGTTGTCTATTTTGATGCCTCATATATAGGCTTGGGATGTGTCTTGATGCAACATGGGAAAGTTATTTCCCATTCCTCAAGGCAATTGAAGGTGCATGAAAGGAACTATCCGACTCATGATCTTGTGTTTCTTGATGTTGTGTTTGCATTGAAGATTTGGCGACATTATCTCTATAGAGTGCATATTGATATACTCACCGACCACAAGAGTTTACAATATGTGTTTAGTCAAAGAGATTTGAACCTTAGGCAAATGAGGTAGTTGGAACTTTTGAAGGATTATGACATTAGTGTGATGTATCACTCCAGCAAGGCTAATTTTTTTCCGATGCATTAAGTAGAGTTTCTATGGGTAACATTGCACATGTTGAGAGTGGAAAAAAGAGTTGGTGAAAGAAGTGCACCATTTGACTGGTACCATAGAAGCCCTTATAGGCTAGGCTAGTGGATCCACATAGGCTAATTATTTTATATAATGATGCATGCTATGTGATGGAGTTCCACCCAAAAAATAGACTCCCCATGCTAACATACGGGATTATGTTGGATTTCATGTAGCAGCTCACATGGTTTTATATGTTGGTTACAGTCCATTATAATAAAGTATGATATTGATATTTTAACGACCCTAAAGTTAGTATCCTAGAAAGTGCAAAAACGTTGGATTGAAAGTTCATAAGGTTAGTTTATGAGGCCAAGTCCATGGCCCATAGTTCAGACCATGAGCTATAGACCAAACTCGTGGATGGGAGCAACAGGAAGTTAAATGTTTCCTAAGTGTAAAGTACTCTACGAAAGGCACTATAATGATCCTTTGGGCCATTTCTATATTTCTGTGGTTATGCTGCTAATTTGAGCCTATTTATAGTAACCTCGGACCTTTTGTAACCTGTACAGACTGTTGGGATGGTAATAGGTTGAATTGGTTGTGAATTGAGTGAATTTGTAAGTTAATGAGGTGTTATAATTATAAAAATGAGATTTTTGATAAAATCCTAGCAAACAGCCTCATAATATGATTTTGATGGTTCCATTAGTTCTGGAATGGCTAATTTAGGCTAGGAGGGTAGTTGGTCTAAGGATGGAGGGTCCCAGTATAAATTTGAGCTAAAAGGTGCAAAATAAGTTTAATCGGAATCTAAAAAGTGTATTTCTATAAAACCTAGCTAAATGCATTTAGAATGCAAATCTAATGGTGTGGTTGACTCTAGAACATTGATAATAGTCCAAAATAACCATTTGTTGGTTGATGGGATCTTTTGGTTGTGTTTTGACACCCTCAGTTCTTTTATCTAGAATTAGCTGGAAAGAAGTGGGACCCTCATTTTTCTGTAAGGTGTTTCGTTGGGGATTATGACCGCACTATTGTATCCAAAATGCCGAAATCCACATGGTTACACCATTTATTTGCATAAAATAGATGTAGGATGGTCCAAGAATGTCTTGACAATGTTTTTTATGTTGCTAGTGCAACATCATAAGATTAACCCTCCGCGGTCGTAGATATCCCTCCTCATTCGCGAAATCCAATAAGAGCAGACCTCCACATTCATGGTGTCATATCTGCATTTGCAGAGTAGGGCCAACCCTGATGCTCTACGTTCGCAAAGAATTTTCCACATTCGCGGAGTATAATAAGGTGGTGGCCTAAATATATACCAGCACTTCGTGACAATAATAATCAAATAACTTTGGAAGAGCATAACTTTCGCTCGTGAACTTCAATTTTGGCAATTCAAAGGTCGACATGACTCGGGTTTTTGCAAGGAATGCTATTGTAGTGTTGGATTTCAATTTTTGCATGTATTTTGGGTAAATTTTCTATTTTAGCTAGTTACATTCTTGGAAATGCATGAAAACATTACTTTGTGATATCTCGATCATTTCTTTATGGAATTAAGTAAAACATGAGTCTAAATTGTTCTACATTTTGAGGGGAGCACTGTGGTATTCTTGGATTTCGTAAAATTTAACTGGTTTATGTAAATTTTGATAGAGAAAGTTTTGAAATAAATGTTATCCGTGAAAGAATTTTACTTTATTTTTTAGCCCTTTCTTGGCCTTTGGGGGTTCCATTGTGGGCTAATTTTCTGGCAGTACACTCAGGGTGATGTGGGTAACATTTTTTGGTGATTTTGGGTATAGGCCTTATTTTTCCCATTTTAGGTGCTATTGGCGTAATTTCACCTATTTCTTAAGATGTTACCACCAATATAACCACGTTAACCTTGTCAATTCTATTTTAACAGTTGAGCAGTATCAAGAATAATTTAGGAGGGGAAAAGCTTGGCTAGATTGACTCAGGAAGAGAGGCATCGGCTGCCAAGAAGGCTAGGTTTTCCCAAAACCTTAGACTGAGTTGGGATATATGCATGTTGAGTAGAAACATGTAGTATGTGACCAGGTGTACTCCATGTGCTTAGTATATGATGTTCTGGGTTCTACCCCTATGTGGTAGTTGTATTAGCTATACAATTTAGTATTGGTTGGTATTATTGACGATAGGGAGGCCCGGTAAGGGTCATATATGGGTTGATACCATGGGGTAGGTATGTATTATGACCTAACTCTTGCATGTATGAGTATTTAGCCTGATGCTATCGAGATATGTTTCATGTAAGGCCATTCGTTGATTCTATGCCATGTTGTGACTTGGTTCTAGTGTAGATACTTATGATAGAGCTATAGTTGCCCATGCCTTACTCTCATTACCGGTGGTTGGCTGGATTGTGGCGTATTAGGCCCTCTTAGGCTGGGTTTACACTAGTTGGTGACACATATACATATATATATACACTCTTGTTTATTGTTGTTATTTTCTATGTACTAGTTTCTTCGTACCTGAGGATGGGGTTATCTATCTTTATCTGAGAGAGGTTATGGTTATGCATGGTAGGAGGGGTAGGATGTTTATCTTGAGGGACATTATAACTTTTTTAGATTTAGAGCCAAATAGACTAGGGAGGGAATGACTACTCCTATACTCTGAGACCTAGATGATGCACCCTACGGTCTGTAGTCTCTACTGGCCACATTCGAGTGTCTGAGGCCTCAATGATGCTCCCTACAATATGTAGTCTCCAGTGGCTAAGTTCGAGTGTCTAAGGGTTGGGTGCCGATTCTAAAGGGGTTCGAGTACCTACTGATATTTTAGGTTTGGGACCCAGTTGACTATATTTTAGAGCTTGGCCCCGCTGATTGATATTTCAGGTCTAGGACATATCGGTTATGCTAGGGGGATTCTTTTCTCTACAGGGTATTCATTCCATCGTTATGATGCTTTAGGTCGAGGACCTGGTTTATATGAACTGTTTTGGGTCAAGGACCTGGTTGATATTCAATATTTAAGGTCGGGGACTCGATCAATTACCCATGGATCCACATTCCTATTTATACCCTAATTGTGTGTGGGGTACCCTCTAGGTTTATGGGGGTTGATGCAACATCCATGCTTAGATCTTAGGGCCTTACACCCATGTACAACTTGACTTGAATTATATGGTATTAAGTGTTGCGGTTCCATGGTGATTTTGGTAGTGAAATTGTATGCTAGTGAACTATGCGGTCTTATGGGTGCCCGAGTCGCATATAGGCATAGCTATTAGGGCCTTTCACCCGTGTACAACTCTATGACTCAGTTTAGTAATAGTTACGGTAAGGGACTACTCTGCCCTTGTCTATCAATATCATTGCACTTTCCCTGGTTGGTTTAGTTGGGGTTTTGGGGATTCCCCGGATATACTCCTTCCTTGATCTGGGTTTTGGTTATTGGATTTGTAATATTTATCTATATTTGAGCTTTTATATGTACATTATTTTACTCAGTCGGTCGATGATGCCTAGTGGGTGCCTGTTATCGATACTCACCTCTATATTTTTGCATCGTCCCATGGTGCAGGTCTAGGTACTAGCCGTGATTGCTAAGTTAGAGTTTTATGAGTGTTTAGGAGACATTTGGTGAGCACCAACAACTTCAAACATTTTGCAGTCTCCTTCTTTTTTTATGGTTGTCTTTTGTATCCAAATATTGGCCCTATATAGTATAGTAGCTTATATAAATAGAAGTATTCCCGGTTTTGTATATTATTATGATGTATGTATATGTAGGTGTGTGCTTGCGTCTATTGTAGCTCTGTAAAATTGACTTCCAGGTTCATTGTAGGTTGTGCTATTTTATGGTACTATATCTATTATATTTGTGACTAGTGATTTAGTACAGGTACACTAGGGTTAGGTAATTGGCTTATCCATAGGTGGCATCTAACAGGTGCCATCATGATTGGAACTGGGTCGTGACAAGGTGGTATCAGATCCTAAGGTTCACTAGTCTCAACTTTATAGTGTTACCGTCTAGTAGAGTCCTATGTATGGGTGCAGAGATGTTTGTGGCTTATCTCTAGGAGGCTATAAGATGTTTAGAAAATTTCTTGTGTGGTTTATTCTTATTGTGTAACATTGTTAGTAGTCCTTTGATGAATTAGAATTTGGCTTCATTCGTTCCTTCGTGAATATGTTGCCTAGAGGTCAGACTTTGAGAAAGTGTTGTGTTGTGTCGTTAGTCCAACATAAGGAGCAGCCTCTAGAGGTAATCAAGCCATGATAGGATGCCCACAAGTTTGGACAACTAGATAGAAAGACTACGGGTAGTGATATTGGGGATTAGGTACTTGTTTGGTAGTGGTTATGTATTGTATTATGAGATATGTTAGTGAGGTTGAGACTCTGTAACACTGATATCAGTACATCCACTACTATTTAAAGGTTATCTGGCAAATGAATACTCTCGATAAAGATTATAAAGGTAAGAGAGGTTGTGACTAAGCTAAGCTAAGCATCAATTCTACCTATACACATGAATTTGTTTATTTGACTATTGGTTTGACCTATTGAGATTTCTAATACTAATGAGTATGCTATACCTGGTATGATTCTAGTTATCTTCCACTTATGTTATGACTATGCCTTGTTAAAGGCAAGATGTATGCCTATACCCTAGGATTTCTACATATGTTATTCTGATGTTGATTACTTTAGTAGGTAGTCGTGTACTGGTTTATATAGTATCTTAGAAGATGGTTATCAGTTATACCCCTAGATACACCTTGTGAATCTATGGTAATGGGTTTGTTATTGTGATTCTACTAATATGAAATTCTCTTGAACTTTTGGTGATTGAATTGAGATCATGTGTATGAGAAGGATGTTATGCTCGAGGATTTATTTGGGTTGTATTGTTGGTTGGGATATTTATTGTGATTATCAACTGCGTTGCCTGCCATTCTACCCTGGGGACTTATTACAGTTGGTAGCTGGTTTGGATAGTGTTGTATGGGTTTTAGGCTACACTTATTAGTGGGGTGCTGATCATTGTACTAGGTAACCTGGTATTTGTCGTACGGTTCTACACCATTATATGTATTGCTCATCGGATTGCTTGCTTGAGTATGGGTTTAGGGTTTCTTTTATTTTGTGTCATGTGTTGACATAGTAGAGGGTCTTTTTTATTAGTCGAAGATAAGATATGGTGACTCTTTAGAATTATGATACATGGGTAGATCGATAGTGTTTAATAGGATCTGTTTGATATTGCTCTTGGGGTAGATTGATTTATTCCTATTATGTTGTGAGATGGTGATTTGTTCAATTCTATAGGATGATGATTGATGTATTGAATATTAGAACTGTTGTATCCTTTTTAGTTCAGGCAAAATATGCCAAAGAGGATTATGGAGATCAGGCATGCACCAAATACTATTAACTTGCGGTATGTCTGAGTACCTAGATAGGGCCCACGGATGGTAACTAGGAGTGTTTTACCTCCATTGCCTATTGCACTCCCTATGCGATGGAATGATAATAACTACTAAGGACCCTGACTAGGAAGTGATGTATGTGTTTTTGGGTACGGAAGAAGGTACAAAGAAGTTTGCTAGTGGGTGGTATGTCAAGTATCTGCCTTCATGATGAAATTACTTGCGGTGGATACCTATTCTTCACGGTCACCTTATTCAATTGCCTATAATAAATACACACACGAAGAGTTCCATCCTTTTTCCTCACAAACAACACCGGAGCACCCCAAGGTGATATGTTAGGCCTAATATACCCTT
>JBCEWC010019043.1:0-11626 GCA_038996855.1 Solanum aculeatissimum
AATTGTGCTAACCCATATTTCTATCTACATGTTCTAACCATGTAGGGACCGGAGATGATTCCTGCCTTCCACCGGGCAACGCTTGATTTATCTTAAAGACTTGTTGTGGCGAGCCCTTTTGTTCAAAGGCAATAGACACTTTCCATCTACCTTAGTATTTGCTTATTCTCGGTACTTTCATTTTGAGGGTGAGCCTCAAACTATGTCTAGGCCCCCGCCTATCTTATGTAGAGGCTTTGGACCACTGTACTCTCATACATTGTTTTGTTATGTCGATTGTTATATTTATGGGAATTATGCTTATTAGCCTTGTCTTAAAGAATCTTTATTTATATTGCTTATGAGTTAAATATTAAGGATTTTTGATTGACTATGTGCTTATGTGGAAAGTCCCGTAACCCCGGTGTGCCCCTATAGTGAATCCTACCTACCCGTTCCCCTTAGAGATAATTGCTATGTGTTATGTGAATCCATTTTCATCCCTTTCCCCGAAACAACCCCAAATATTGAGTCCCAAGTCCCCAATTCCTTAGAACTTATATGTTATGTGTTTATTTTCTGCACTTCCGAGCCGATGAGCTGTAAAATGATGCTATGATGGCTTGATCGAGGACTTTCGGGTTCTCCTTCACCATGTCACATCTTGAATCCCTATCCGGGTCGTGACATTGAATGATGTCCAGACTTGGTGAAAAGGTTGATTTATGAAGTTGAGTATACAAATTATCAGACAACCCATAGATTAACATACGGGTCGTAAGTCCAATTGTAGGTGGAGGATCGGAGGCAGTTTACGAGGATTCATAATATTACCAGATGATATACCATTCTTACGACCCGTATGATGCACCACAACCCATAATCGGCGTCTCGTGGTCCCGTCTGATAGAATTTTATAAGGGGAAAATTTGACCTTTCCTAATATTTTATGTCTATACCACGTCATTTTAACCTCCAATGACCCCTTTTCAGCCCTATACAAACCTAATCTACCCCATTCCCACTCATTCCAAAATAATCTCCCACATATTCAAAAATATTCTAAGTCCGCAAAACTCTCAACTCCTTCAAAGCTTACAAGAGAAGAGGCCAAGCTAGGGTTTGAGTTCTTCACTTTTAAAGACAAAGTTTCTCCACAAAATCACCAAGGTATGTATGTTTTGATGGTGGAAACCTTTCCTCCACAAGCTTAACCATTATTCTCTCTCATCTAATTTCAAGTTATGTATATTTATGAATGTTTCTATAAACTCTTTTATATGATAATATTATGAAGAGATTTATAATGTTTTACCTTTGCACCTGATTATGCATTAAAATGCCATGTGAAATTTAGGGAATTTATTGAGGGTTTAATGATACCCTAACTATGTCTTATGATGCTTTGGTGTGTTATTTTAAATAATGTTCTAGTGATTTTATTCTATTGTTTTCATGTCATTTACTCATGAATTACATGGTTTTAAACTCATATTCATGTACCCACCATGAATTGATTAAAGATGTCTGCCAAGTTTCTATGATGTTGAGGGACTTATGGCTAGTTATTAAAATTACAAATGATATGGATTTTTAAAGAGCTATTATGAACGACATGAGATATGAGAATATTGTGAAAATTATGAATGATATGAAGCCTTATTTCGATATTATGAAGCTTTGGTTTTGAAGAGATACTCTATGAAAATATTATGATATTATGATGATTTACGCATTATGATATATGTATGATTTAAATATTCCTTGAAATTCTGACCTGGCACCGAGAGGACCTTGGTAAATAACCATTGTCTCATAACTATGTTGCCATAATAGGTTTGTGAATTAGCTAATGGATCCCTATAGCTTAAGTTGAATAATTGACCAAAAATGGGTATGTTCCCATACGACACATGTTAATTAAATATCGAAAAGAGTAGTATTTGATGTGCTGCTAAAATACAACACTTTTAATGCTTAAAATTTGGGATTTTGTGCGTTCTCAAAGCAATGTTAGTAGATTTGATGTTTGTTTAGGTTTAATTTGCGAAATTTCAGTGTTGGCTTGGTTTTAAACTTGAAGTGCAAATTTGCAGAGTTTTTGGCAGTTTACGATACCCTCTACGGGTCGTGAGTCATTCCACGAGTTATAGAGGAGGTTTCGTTTGGTGTTCCAATGAAGGGGAGAAAAGTGAGTCACACTCTACGAGAGAGAACCACGAGTCGTAGATCATAATATGAGTCATAGAGTGTGGTCATGAAGTGAAGATCAAAAATTAAAGAGTTGCTGAAAGTGGCTTAGACGAAACCCTTCACGAGTTGTGGAATCCTACACAACCTGTGGAAAAAGTTTCATGAAAGATTCCAGTAGATGCAACTGCATTCCACGAGACCCCAATCCATGAGCTGTGAACTACTTAACGAGCTGTAAAAGCTACTCATAACTATTGCTGACATAGTTATCCTATTTCATTTTAGCTTTGTATTTTAAGTACTATAAATAGGTTTTTACGTTTTTTATGAAAAAAGGTAGCAATATACGGTATTACTACAAAGTAAAAAACAAGATTGAGAGTTTGTGAACATCATTTTGTGATTTTATTGATTTAAGTTTGCAATTACATTGAGAAATTGGATTTGTGTTCATCTATTCTCGTGCATAAATCTTTTAGTTATGTATTCTTCTTGCATAATTTATGATCATACTCCATGTATGCGTGGTTAAATCTACAACTAGTGTTGTGGAAACCATGACGAACTAACTAAGATAAAATTGGATAACTTGTAAATTCTTTGATGGTGTTAAGATGCATTAATTAATCTCTTCACTTTAACTAATTTTTTAACTGAAGGCCAACGTTAAAACTTGACTAGTATCACTTGCCTGATTAAGGAAGTGACGAATAGGAAAAGAGTTAATTAACAGGGGTTGATCAATTTCTCTTGACTAATCAGTGTAACTAGATGTAGTAAGGTTGTTCTGAGATAAAAGTAAGGGTTAGTAAAGCAACATCACAGAGACCGATCAAGTAATATGATAAAATTCACCTACATGCCTGATCACATATTTAGGAGAACATAACTTACAGTTCTGCACCTACACACCAGAAAAGAGTCGCAAGTATCCAAGAACACTTAGTTTGGGAGTCAAGGGGAACACTTAGCCTAGTTCGTCTTTATCTTGATTTCAAACACATGCATTTTTAGTTAGAATTTACTTTTACTCGCAAAACCCCCCTCCTTGTATTTATTTTCTATTTTCCTTTTTTCTGGAAGATAGTAGGGTAAATAGATTCACTTTACAAGTTATGGTAATCCAGAGTCTACCATATTCCTCGTGGGAATGATCCTAACCCTTGTTAGGTTAAATACTGGATTATGACCACTTCAACCTCCAAGAAGAGATGTATGCTGAGTGTTAACGATTGTTAGTCATCTCAGAGTCTCAGCATTTGTGGCACCATTGTCGGGGAATACGACTAGACTTGATTAACACATAATAATTTGACAGATTACTCTTTATTTCCCTAATTTTACATTTTTGTTGTTTTTGTCTTGTTACAGGGTATAGGTGAATAGTGCGTGTCAACTACAAGAAGTCAAGGCACTCTTTTTATTACCTTTGACCCAGAGATTGAGCAAACTCGAAGAAGAATGGCCCGACAACCCGATAATAATGATGTTGATCATGAAACTAACGTTGAACTAAATACAAATGGGGATAACCACCCATAGTCATTCCACAACTTGAGGGACTTCAAGCCGCTGCTAATGATTGAAATCAATTTTGGTTGAACCCAATGGCTATGGATGTCATGGTAGCAATAGTGTTACCTCTACTTCTGGGTGACATTATGATCATTGTTATTGATCATGCTTATGACTTGGATGTTGGGAATTGTGATTGACTATGTGCTTATGTGGAAAGTCCCATAATCTCGGTGTGCCCCCAAAGCTTGAATCCCACTTACCCGTCCCATTAGAGATAATTGCTATGTGTTATGTGAATCCATGCTTATCCCATTCCCGACAACATACCCATAGCTTGAGTCCAAATCCCCGATTCCCTTAGAGCATATTTGTTATGTGTTAGCTTCTGAACTTCCGAATTGATGATGTGTGTGATGATGCTATGTTGGCTCGATCGAGGACTTTCGAGTTATCCTTTTCCATGTCACATCTAGGACCCTATCTAGGTCATGATATTTACGAGTCATATTTCAACATATGGCTCGTATAAAGACTCGTAGACTACAGGTGTGGATAAAAGGGTTTAAGGCTTTCACGGAACCACGTTCCACAGGCTGTGGAGCATTCTATGGTCCATAATCTAGGTTTTATGAAGCCAGAACTCTAACATTCTAACCCAACCCAGTGTGGTTTAAATAGGGTTCCAAATTATTTTGACCCCATTAATTGCAAACACCATTGATCCCAAACCCTAATCCAACCACTCCCATCCATATTTGACCAAAACTCTGTCGACCCACGTAATTTTCCGGCCACCTCTGGCGAACCCACTGTGTCCTTATCACTCTCCACTAAATCATATTTGAAATCAGTAAGTTTATGGTCCCTAAAACCTAATTTATCAAGTTATGATTTGTAATGAGTTTTGATTGGGATTGGGGATGGGTTTAGCGGAGTTGTGAACCTATTCAAATGCCATTCATTGAAATTTAGTCATAATTATGATTATTTTGATTACAGTAGGGTTGAAAAAGGTGTCAGAAATGGTTGGGCGTTTTAATTCTATGTTTGTATATCTATTTGGTCATTTTAATATATTGAAAAATGTGTGAGCACATGGCCAAATAGTTAGTATACGTGTTAATGAATGGTCGGATGATTTAAAATGTATAATAAATCATTTGATGGGGTGTTGTTTTAATGATATGCATGATTGGGGTTGGTAACTTGGTGTGAATTTGCACGTGTGTGCATGGACTTTTATTTGATAATGTTGTTTTTTTAGGTAAAATTAGTCGGTGGAACTCGTAGATGAGGTTGTCAAAGAATTTTGACTAATGACTACTTCTACGAGGGTCTTATATGGCTCATGGATCAATCCATGAGCTGTGGTTGCCCCTCCTGAAAGGTTCCAATGTTGAATAATCTTGGGGCATCATCATACAAGACCTTCCACGACTCGTGGACTGTTCCACGTCTCGTAGATAGGTCTCACATAGTTTGCCAGTACTGAACCTATATTAGGACTTACATCCACGACTCAATCTACGACTTGTAGAGCATTCTATGAGTTGTGACTGTGTCTCTTGGATGCAACTCCAGTCACTGAAAAATTTCTACATACTGCCCCCATGAAATCCTTTATGACTCATAGAGTACTCTACGACTCGTAAAGAGGGTTTCGTTAACCCTTATTTCCTAGTCTAGTTCTGAAATTTTCTTGTGAATTTGGACTCCAATTCATGGGACTAATTTATTTTGTGATTGTGTGTCTTGCAGGTACCATGACCCCTAAATCAAAGAAATAATAAATTCAAGCTATAAAGGTTTGCCTGTGAGATGAGGCCACAAATGCGGAGCATGTCCCTGAGGCTAGTCACTTTGTAGAGGAACTTGGCATCCAGCCAGACTCCAATGTAGATCCACTACAGACTGGCTTCTTCTAGGCATGATATATCTCAGGATATTGTAGTCCTCCCTCCCTAGTATGAAGAGAGAGATGACAGGGCCAACAATAATATTTAGATGACCTCTTTCGAGAGGGGGTTTGGATCTTATTCTGAGGAGGGATTAGACTCCTCATCATCCTTCAGCCCTCGAGCACCCGAGTCATCATCACTGGACGCAAAGAAAAATAGGTGGTGCATCGAGGGCATCCAAATGATCTTCGAGGAGGATATATAGAAAAACGAGTGTGGCTGACCCACTCATTCCATACTGGAGGAGTCCCAAGTCATCACTAGAGGACTCGACAATACCCTAGGGCTGGAGGACACTATCATTTAACATGGACTCTAGTTGTTGACACAATCGACTTGGAGGTACTCACCGATATTGGTGAGGGAGTTCTTCACCTCCTACGTCACTACTATCCACAACACTTTTCCCAAGGGGAAGAAGCCCCTCACCTAGCCCAATCTAGAGAGGGTCAGAGTGCGAGGCCGGGTGGTCGACATGTCAGAGGAGACCATCCGATGGAAGCTATTTGGACCCGAGTTTGTAGCCCCTAGCTCCATAAAAGAGTTCGATCACAGAGTGGGGAAGGAACGAGACTTGGAAGTATAGAGGGACCCGCAGCGCCGGGCTCATTTAATGAGATGGGTAGCATGTTATTTCTATTGGACCTGACCCTGTTTGGGTAGCCACATTTTCATAGACTATTATGAAGGCTTCACTCAGTTTTCCCGCCAAATTTTGGTGCGAAATTGTTCGCTCGAGGATCTGCTTAACACTTGTAGATAATACCTTGACACTGTAGAGAGTGGTACTGGTGGACAACATCTTGGCTGGCTATGCTATTAATTGGGCCATGTTGATGATAAAATAGATCCACGAGGTGGCATTGAGGAGGTCTACGACGATCCCCTTCCCGTGCTTGATACATCATCTATATTTGATGGCGCAGGTTCGTATATTGCATTGCGTGGACATAATAGTTGAGGTGAAGTGCACGTTAGATGACAGCCTGATAAAGGCTAAAGAGAATCACATTGCACTCCGTCAAGCACCGAGGCCACAGGTTATACTTCCATATTTACCCCCTCATTGCCCTCACAGACAGAGACTGTTGAGGAGAGGGGACCCACTATCACTATTGCTACTGTCCCAGAGTCTGTGTTAGTTGCTACACCACCTGTCGACATTCCATTTGTGTTGGAAATATCCTTTCAAGTGCAGGCGCAGAGACTGACACATGTTGAGTCACAGTTGGCTCGACTAATGTAGTAGTTGAGGCCTTGGGTCCGCCAGCCTGTTACAGAGGCCGAGAGTTGTATGCAGGTATTCACCATTGCTTCTATCAGAGAGGGACTTGCATCGGTGGATGCCCGGATTGATTCCTTTGAGGAGCAGATCCAGACGAGCCTCCACACAGTGGCTCTAGTTGACTTGTCAATGATATAGACAGAGATTCAACAGCTCCGAGCCGACATTGTTGTAGTATTGGTTAATTTATTAAGCATTCCATCTACCACATTAGCTACAATACCTATTGTAGACCTGTTGGCTAAAGAGGACTCTACACATACTTTTCTTGGGAAGAGGCCCTGCACAGATGATACAGATGTAGAGCGCTTTGGTGGGGAGCGGACAGAGGAGGAGGAACTACAGATCGCCTTGGCCAAATCCCGAGAGGAGGAAGAGGCTACACAGGAGCGGATATGCCAATTGCTTAGAGGCGAGGGTACCTCCAGACGAGCTCCTACTATTGAGGAGTCCACTAGACTAGTGAAGGGTGGATAGAGTTAGACTGCGAGAGGCGCTTAGGCACCCAGGCATATATTCTTTTGACCTTAGTTCTTTATATTTTACTTACTTGCATTTAGGATAATGCACAATCTTTTTTATGGGGTGTGGGTGGTTATACGGTCGCAGTGAAGTCTGAGTAACGTTGGCCTATAACTACCCAAAATTGTTTATTCCAAAGGGTTTTCTTGCTTGTGTTCTTTCCCTGCGGATTTTAATTTATGTTGAAACAACATGTTTATGATGTTTAGGTAGCATTAGTAGTACATAGTATTGATATCCACGGCATAGTTAATTTTGTGAAAAAATAATACCCATCAAATTATTGTTTAGCTAGTGTGATAGTAACCATGCATGATTAGATTATCTGATAGTGTTTGTTCTGATAAGTGTATGAATTGTGATAAAAAGCATGATCTGTTAGTTTATGTTAACATGTAAATCAATTCCATGAGTGAGTGAGCATGATTGCATGTTTCTTTACTGTGCTTTAATTCAAAACTTGCCCTATTACTCAGATTTAGATTCTATGTTAAGTGGTTAGGAAAGAAACTTAGGCCATTGTTCTGATTTAGCACACTTAGCCTAAATACAACCAACCAAATGTGTTATGTATCCCTTGATCCCTATTTTGAGCCTAAAATTGACTCTTTCTTTGTAAACACCTCATAAGCTTAGAACTTAGTGAATGATAATCCCAAACTTGGCCCTGGTCTTTCCTTGAACACTATACACCTCAACTGTGGCTAAAATCCTAAGTTGAGGTTGGTTACACAAAAAGTAGACCTGGTTCGGAGGATAGATATATGAACCTCATCTTAGGCCAAAAGCCTAAGTTGAGGGTTGTTGGTATAAGGAGAGGTAATAAAAATGGAGGAAAACATTTAGTGATATAGAGAAGGGAGAAAAAGAATAAAAACGGTGCAAGAAAAATGATAAATTTTCCAAAGTTCAACACAATGTGAATGAATAAGGGCAAAGTGCTATAAAGAAAAGAAAAGCACCCTAAGTAGTTGAAACTGGGAAAAGGGAGAAGAAGATAAAAATGATAGGTTAAAAGTGGAATAATTCAGTATCAAGGAGGGCCTCAGTCATTATGTTTCCATACAATCACTCCAAAGCCCCCTGAGCCTACATTACAAGCTTAGAAAGTCCTGACGTGGTCCTAGTCCGACTAGTCAACAAGTCACGATCTAGAGTATAGGCGCAAGTATATGATATTAGGCACAATATTTGAATATCTTTTGTAAGGGTGAGTGTTTTGATATAGTCCCAATGAACTTGAATTGAAAATATCACCCAGAGTGTATGATGGGACTTCTTTCTATAAGTGCACTTGCATTGCGCTGTTGATACTTGACTGAATCAGTAATATGTTGCTTATTTGTGGTTGCATAGCTTGTCATAGTTACAGTGTTGGATAATATAGTCTGCATTGGTTTACTGGATAACTATCTGATATGTGTTCTGAGGAGACTTGGGTATCTATTGAGATTTTGATGTAGTCTGTGTCATTGGGTTGATGTCTATGTGTCTCTGTGTTGCTTAAGTAGATTGAGTCTGTCGTTTGAGGACAAAAAAAAATTTTAAGTTGAAGGTGTTGATGTGCTGTAAAAATACAACACTTTTAATGCTTAAAACATGGGATTTTGTGCGTTCTCAAAGTGATGTTAGTAAATTTGATATTTGTTTATGTTTGTTTTGCAGGATTTTAGTGTTGGCTTGGTTTTAATCTTGAAGTGTAGATTTGCATAGGTTTTGGTAGTTTACGAGACCCTCTATAGGTCATGGGTCATTCCACGAGTCATAAAGGAGGTTTTTTTTGATGTTCCAGTGAAGGGGTGAGAAGCGAGTCACACTCTACGAGAGAGGACACGATTCATAGATCATAATACAAGTCGTAGAGTGTGGTCATGATGTAAAGATCAATAATTGAAGAGTATTTTAAAGAGGCTCAGACGAAACCTTTCACGGGTTGTGGAATCCTACACGACCCGTGGGAAAGGTTTTGTGAAAGGTGCGAGTAGATGCAACTACATTCCACAAGACTGTAACGATCTAAAAATTTTTGAACTTCATAATGGTTGGTCAAGGTTAGTATTAAACTGGTCATGATTGAATTTTGGTAGCCATGGGTTGTATTTAAGTGGTCGGATTCAAAAAGGGTCTTTTGGTGAGAATGCGAGGCCGGTTGGGCAGCGGACTTTGAAAATTCATATATTTTGGTAAGAGAACAATGTGGGTTTCTATATATCAAATTTAATCTCTTTGAGTTATCTTCGAAACGCAACTGGTTTCACAAAATTCAGAGTTTGTATGTGGAAGTTATGTCCCATGCAATGAGACTGCCCATATTTGGAAGTACGCTAGGAAAAAGGGTTTTGGGATAGGGGCTAAGGGCTGGAAAACGGACCATTTAGTGGTCCACGGTCCGTGGGGGTACTCATGGGTTGGTCCAGTAGGTTCCTAGGGGTTGGGGACTAAGACATGGACCAAATATGGTCCCACAGACCATCTCACGGTCCGTGTGACCCTTCATGGCCCATAAGGGGTCCCGTGAAGTGGTCCAGAATGTTAGCCATGGTTCGGGGCTGGGCTTCGGACCAAGTGATGCTCCATGGACCAGTACACGGTCCGTGTGAAACTACACGGTCCATGAGGCTCTTCACGAAGTCCCCTGAGAGTTCAAGCTGAAAACGAGACCAAGTGAAGTCTCACAGGAAGGTACACGGCCCGTGGACTAGTAAACGGGCACTGTGTGCTTTCCGTGTGACACTGTGTTCAGTGATTTAGTCCATTTCATTAATGGTTGATTCATAATTTAATTAGATGATATGCCCCTTTTAGGCTTTCTAAGGTCTCCTAAACCCCCTAAATCAAATCCTAACTCCCTTTCATCCATTCTAACGGTCTCCAATTCATTCCAAAATTCTCTCAATTCTCTTGACCTCCATTGATGATAGCTTGAAGAAATCTGGGGAAATTCATCTCTCTTGCAATTCCATTCAATACTCTTGATTAATTCCAAGGTATGTGTGTTTGATTCATGGATCCCCTTTCATCCATGAAGACCCAAGAACCCTCCTCTTTAAATTATGATTTTATGTTTTCTTTAATGTAGGGTTCTTTAAATTTTGAAGTATTTAATTGAATTGAGTTGTGGGCTGTAGAAATTAGGTGATTTGAAGTTGAATTAAGTTTGAATTATATGAGGTTTCAATGGATTTGATGAAGGTCAATTTATCCCCTTTACTCTTGAATTATGCATGGGTAGTACTTAAATGATGTTTTGAAGGTTGATTTAACTCGAGTTTCTTATGACTTACTCTTGATTTGAATTTAAAGTATAAATTCTAGTATCCATGCTATTCTCATTTGAAACGACCCGAAATTTTTTGAAACATCTTATGGTTGATCTTTTATGATGTTATACTGTTCATGGTTGAATTTTGGTAGCCAGGGGTTGAGTTTAAGTGGCCGAATTCAAAACGGACCTTTTGGTGGCCTAGAGAGGACGTTTGGGAAGTGTATTTTGAGGAATCATAACTTTTGGTATGTTAGTAACTGTGGGGGCTACTATATATCAAATTGAATCTCTTTGAGTTATCTTCACAACGCAACTTGTTTCACTCAATTCGGAGTTCGTATGATGAAGTTATGGCCAAAACAGTGAGACTATCCATAATTCAAAGATGCTGGAAACAAGTTCTGGAAACTAAGTTAAGGGATGGACCACGGACCGTGTGAGGGTCCACAGTCTGTGACGGTGGTCGTGAAGTGATCCAGTAGGTTCACGTTGGTCAGGGTCAAACCCATAGATCAAGTTAAGTCCCACAGACCACCCTACGGTCCGTGGGACTCCAAACGGCCCGTGAGGGGGTTTTGTGGGGTAAGGCACTGAGTTGGCCAATGTGTGGGTCTGGTGTCTAAGCTATAACATGAATTTTCCCAATGAGGCCTCCCATTGGATCAGAGAAGATTACTTGCCAAAGGTAATCTATACCACACCTTACGGGCATCCCATTTTGGTGTTATGGCCACCTTCCTTACGGGTCTCCCATTTCGTAAGGATTTACATAACATAGCATATCTATCAAAGCATACCTTTTAGGCCTCCCATTTCAGTAGCAACCTACGTTGGCACATAGTTTTGGGAAAGGAGTGGGACCCTTGGGGATAGTCCACTTACTACTCCAATCCTTCTCGGTACTAA
>JBCEWC010019044.1:0-11625 GCA_038996855.1 Solanum aculeatissimum
AAGTTGAACAATTAGGGTTTCATAAATCACCCATGAAATCAAGTGTAAAATCATGTTTAAATCACCTAGGATCTACATCACTCAAGTCCCAACACTAATCTAGAACAATATTGGAAGAACACATAACTAATTAAAATCTTGAAATCAAATTAAAAGGGTTAGGGTTCTTATGATCTTCAAGGATGAAAGAGGATCCTTGAATCAAGTCCCACATACCTTAATCCCACAACAATAAGCAAGGTCAAACATAGTCAAGGTCTTCTTCCCCAATTTCTACAAGCTAGCTTCAATGGAGGCCAAGAGAATCTAAGAATCTTAAGAGAGTGTATAGGAGAGTTTGAAGGGATGAATGAGGGTTTGGGGAATGTTTTAGGGGTTTAGGAGACCTTAGGGGACCAAAAAAGGGCTAGGGAAATGTTAAATCACAAAAATACCATTAATAAAATGTAACTTTCTGGAACTAAGCAATGTCAAACGGCAGCTACAGTGCCTGTTTTCTGGTCAACGAGCCGTTTGTCCCACTGTCAACCCACACTTAACCAATTTCTCCAACGCGAACTCTCGGAGGACTTTCTGTAACACTTCATTAACCACTTGACGGACCATCTGAGGTGTGACTGGACGTGTGGGGGTATCTTCAGTCCATACTTAGCCCCTCAAAATCAGCCTTATCTTGGCCAAGCTACTGCCTCACTTCACGGGGCAGTACACGGACCATTTGGATCCAAACGAGCCGTCCAAGGCTTCGTTGGTTTAGACTTGGCTTAGGGGTGGTTCCAGGCCACCCCTAGCTCGCTGGAACACTTGAAGACACCCTAGACGAGCTGTGCAAAGTTTCAGGGCTCGTGGCCCTGTTCTTGGCCACTTTGCTGAGCCTATCTCCAATGGCTTCCGAATTTTAGACAGTCTCACTGTTTGGGCCATATCACCCTCACCCAAACTCCACATTGAGTGAAACCAGTTGTGTTGCAACGCTAACTCAAAGAGCTTCAATGTGATATGTAGTATCTCACTGGTTTCATCCCACATCAAAAGTAATGACTGTTTTAAGTACACTACCAAAATTATCGCTCTAGGCCACCAACTAGCCCGATTTGCATTCGTCCACTTAAACTCAACTCGTGGCTACCAAAACTCAACCATGACTTTTAGTACATCATATAATTCCAACCATAAGGAGATTTTGAAAATTTTTGGGTTGTTACATTAGAGTATTTTAACTCTTAGTTTCTTATTATCTCCCCCTTATGTTACACAAACTAACATATATTCCATTCTATCTTGGAGAATCCATCTTTTATGTATCACGGTATATTATTAATTATATACCGCATATCAAAATTATTAGATGACAATTATATGATCCTAGACCATATACCAATTCGAGGGGAAATTGATCTTAATGTATTAGACTGATGCATATCTTTGTCTATAATTTATCATATTTCAAACCATGATGTTTTGTTCTCATAAGCAATGATTGACCATTTGTCTAAGGAATTTAGTGTCAATAGATTTAGATATTTATCAATATTATCAAGATGATTTGTCTTGATTACGTATTCTTAAAGGTGTGCTCTTAACTCAAATATCTTTCACAAATAATTTTGTGAATGTCAAACTTTAAGTTGACAATAAATGCACATGTGATAATCTTATAGATGCATCTATTTCACTTATCACATCGCCATGAGTGGGACCATGATCACCTTTTATACTTATAGAATTTAAGGAATTCAGTCCCAATATTAGTTGATCCAATCAACTTATCACGAGAACAAACAATCTTGAAGAATTTTTTATTTCTTCAATATAGATCTAATAATTAAATTCCTAGTTTACCATGATATGTACCTTTTGCTTAAGTAAATTTTAATTTACTATTACATGAGAAAACTTTAGATTTATTACTCAGAGAGTAAATTTTCAGATTTACTTCTTCTCAGTTACTCTATCTCTGTAACGATCCAACATAGGGGCCTAGTCGTCACACGGCAAATGAGATACCCGAAGGCACCTCACCCAAGTCATCTAAGCATTCAATTAAAAATATTGCTGAAAAAAGGGAAAAGGAACTATAGGTCATTTAAGGAATGAAGAAATATTAAAAAAGAAGTGGAATACCCAACATTCATTGTCCATAAGCATATCGACTACTACATAAATAGACGGAGCCGGTACGGTCAATTTCCATCAAATAGAAAGAAATCCATAATTGTGCAACATAGAAAGTGAAAGTCTCAAAAGGGCAATAAATATATCTTCTAAAAATAAAAGTACAAGCTAAAAAGAGAAGAGGTAGAGTCCCAAACTATAGGCTCACCACAATAAAACTACTAGTCTTGGATGCCAAAAAGTAGCCTTAAGACGGTGGAGAAGTGTCTGTTCCTGCATGGTTAAATCATGCAGGAAAAAATGCATTAGTACTTTTGAAATGTACTAAGTATGTGAGATGCAATGCAATGCATGAAATTGTAATGTCATCATTCATAATAAAACATATTTATACATAGTAGATAAGGTCAATGCAAACACATGCATAAATAAAAGACATGGCTCAATATGAATAAGAGTAAATGCATGAGAAAGCATAAGTAATGGAATCACACCATAGATTCATATGCTTGTGGGAGTGGACCTTGACCGACATTCAAGACCATGTGAGCTACTACGTAGAATCCCACATAACCCCCTACATCGGCACGAGGAGACCACATGCCAGGTGAAACTCCGCCAACTTTGCATGCATCATAATAACATAAATGACCTAGGTGGATCCACTAACCTAGCCTACAAGAACTCCTATGGTGGCACATAGTTAATGTGACAAAGGGTTTCTTCTAAGGTTCCCTTACCGAACCCCACCTCAATGTCACATTTGGTGCTAAGTCATCCCACAGAATCTTTAAAACATAACTTAGAATTATAAGTAGCAATCATAGGAGTAGCTCGAACTTAAGAACCACCAAGTAAGTATTGTCCTTTCATCTTGGGGACCTTTCTTAAACATATTTAGGGAAATTGTCAACACGCTTATATATTTGAAAAATTAAACTTTAAAACTCATCTTTAATGTCGTAATCATCATTTCAAATTTTACAAAGCTTTACTTTAAAAATTAGGTGGGCTTAGCTTTTATAATGGAACAATCATATAACACTTGAAAATTTTTCTCTTTTTAAGGACCAACGAAAATGCCCTCACTTCATCAACATCAAAATCATCATGTGATTGTCATCAATAGCTCAAACATGCATGTATACTTAGTAAAATAATCAAAAGATATCATGAATAGCATTAAATAACTTAAAACAACGTGAAATCAACATAAGCATGCATATATCTTAAAGGAACTTAAAGAAAAGGTAAAATAATTTTAAAAAAGTAACTTTATGGGTTGAAGGATAACCATAAATGAACTCACATAGTTGAGGAGAACTGGAGAGAAACAAACTTGTAGAATTGAAGAAGAAATCTTGGAACCCTAGACCTTTCCCTAGCTTGTTATTGACAGCATTTTACCTTCAGAATTTTGGCGAGTTGAGAGAATAAAGAGAAAGAGGCTTCTTAGGGATTTAAGGCTTATTTAGGAACCCTTTTTGTTCCCAAAATGACATAGTTTAGGAATAGGATTGACGGAAATGACAAAACTTCCCCTCATTAAAAATGTCAAAATCGACCTAGGAAATCCCGATTATAGGCCGTAAGTCAATCCACAGGCCGTTGATCCCTCTCGTCTGGTATTTTATCTGAGATCCTAAGAACTAACTTTGTTGGACCCAAAACCATGAACATATGTTACGGGTAGTATCCTACTTCATGGTCCATTTGGTAACACATAACTCACCTTCCAGCAAACTCCAAATTTCCTTCATGTCTGGGCCCCACTCAGAAACCCATCTATGGGTTGTAACCTGTTATACGGGTCGTCACTTAGTCTGTAGGTTACATCACACTTGGAAACTTTGTATCTTTCTTGAAGTTCATATTTAAGGACCCAACATACAGACCATATGTGCACTTATAGGTCATAAGTTCCCCTCGTAAATCAAAATTCAGGTCATTTTTCTACTCAACGTTTTTGCAATCAAGGGTCCTAAACTAGGGGTTGTTATAATATCTCCCCCTTGGAAAACTTTATCCCCGAATGTACTTAAAGGCAGGCTCTAAAGAGTAAAGTAGCAGATAACAACCCTATGTGCATTGATGTGTTGTCAAAATATAGCACTTTTGATGCTTAAAACTTGGAATTTTGTGTTCTCAATGAGATATTTGTGGGTTTGATGTGTTTGTATGTTTATTTTGTAGGATTATAGAGTTGGCAGGATTTTGGGCTGAAGTATGCAGATTTACAGCATTTTGATAGAGTATGAGACTCTCTACAGGCCGTGAATACTTCCATGAATCGTAGAGAGGTGTCGTAGAGGAGATCTAGTAAAGGGCCTATTTTTTAAAGTTGTATCTACAAGCTGTCAAATGGATCATGACTAGTTGTATATGATATTCCGTGCCTTAAGGATCAGAATGGATGAAGTCTCCAAAAAGGGCTCAGATGAAACCCTCTACGAGCCATAAGTCTGAACATGGCCCATAGGAAGGTCCCCTAGAAGTGCAGCCAAGTTTTGAAGAATGAAGTTCATGAAGTTCCGGTATGGGCCGTAAAATGTTTTATGGATCATAACCTGTCTCGTATTGCCTGTCGGCTCAATTTTTCTATTTTATTTTTGCATTGTATTTTTAGTAGTATAAATAGGCTTTTAGGTTTTTTTTCTAGTAAAAAAAGAGAGAGGAGAGAGATGAGAGACGACAGAGAACAGAGAAAAATGCTTGGAAAACTCTTGTTTCGTGATTGTTGCTTGAATTAATACATTGTGATTTTCTTTGAAGAAGCTTGGATTTCTTGTTCTTTAACTTATCATTGTAAGTGATTTATTATGCTATTCATGAACAAGATTTCTTCACTAACAATGATTGTGCATAGCTAAAATCCACAACTAGAGTTGTGGGAACCATGATGAACTTATAAGGTAAAACCAAATAATTCATAATTCTTGAAAGGTGTGCATGCATATATTGTTTATTTCTCTTCATTTTAATTATTTTTTAATGAGTGGCCAATGTTAGAACTCGCCTAGTGTTACTGACTGGATCAAGGTAGTAATAAATACGAAAAGAGAATAATTAATAGGATTCGATTGATGTTTTCTCGTCTAATCAGCCAAATTAGATCAAGGGAAGGTTGTACTAGAACAATAGGTAAGAGTTAGTAATGTCACACTGCGGGGATGGATCAAATCACATAGTGAAATTTACCTCTCACCAGGATCAAAGGATTTGGTAAACTTAACTTACCATTCTGGATGCTACACACTAGAAAAGATTATGATTATCTGGTAATACCAACTAAGGAAATCATGGGGAACACAATACCTTAGTTACTTCTTCTACTGATTTTACAATACTTGCACTATTATAGGTTTATTTTCTGCAAATAACAACCCCCTCTTTCGGGAGATAAGTAGGTTAATCACCTCGATTTGCTTGGAATTATTCTAAGTCTATCATATTCCATGTGGGTCGACCCTAACCTTGGTCAGGTTATATATCTTGACAATGACCGCTTTAACCTTCAAAAAGGAGGTGTAGCTTAGGCGACATCATGCATGTGAAAATGCAACTTAAACCTTATTTCATAAAATTTTCAAAATCCACACTTAAACACATCTTAAAACATTCCATAAACATAGAAAAGTATGCATGCCTCATGAAAAACTTAAATACAAGGAAGTAGAGGTTTTAGAAATAATCTTTTAGTACCTTAGGCTTGAGTAGAGTGGAATAGATACAGGTAATGCTTCATCATATCCGCTTCCCACGTATCACCCTCAATTATTGATTTATTCAAAGCACTTTGACGGATGCAACTTCCTTGTTCCTTAGTTTTTTCACTTGTCGATCTAAAATTTCAATTGATACCTCCTCATAACTCAAATCCTCTTCAATGTTCACATAATGCAAAGGAACTATAGAGCTTGGATCACCTATGAAGTTCCTCGACATCGACATATGAAAAACTGGATGAATCAAATGTATCTCATTGGGTAGATCCACCTTCTATGCCATCTTTCCCACTCTTCTCACCACCTTATAGGGCCTTACATATCAAGGGCTCAATTTCCATTTCATATCAAATCAACTCACACCTTTCAGCGAAGATATCTTCAAGTAGACCCAATCACCAAATTGGAAC
The DNA here is from genome assembly GCA_038996855.1 of Solanum aculeatissimum. Taxonomy (NCBI): domain Eukaryota; kingdom Viridiplantae; phylum Streptophyta; class Magnoliopsida; order Solanales; family Solanaceae; genus Solanum; species Solanum aculeatissimum. The sequence continues at coordinate 6,251 of JBCEWC010019044.1, forward strand.
TCAAGTTCCCTTCTCCTCACATCGAAATATGACTTTTGTCAACTTTGAGTCATTTGTAACTTCTCTCTTATTCTTTTAATTTTTTCCATATTATTCATCACTAATTCCAATCCTATTAATGCCACCTCACCAACTTCAAACTACCTGATGGGTGATCTACAGCGTCTACTATACAACACTTCAAAAGGTGTCATTCCAATACTTGCATGGAAGCTATTGTTGTAGGCAAACTTGATAAGTGGCAAATGTTCATCCCAACTTCCCTTAAAATCCAACACACAAGCCCTTAACATATCCTCCAACGTATGAATAGACCTTTCGGCTTGCCCGTCGATTTGGGGATAAAAGGTAATACTTAACTTCACCCTAGTGCCAAGCCCCCTTTGGAAAGACCTCTAAAAGTGAGAAGTGAATTGAACTCGAAAATTTGATATGATGGAAAATGGAATCCCATCCAACCTCACCAACTCTCAAATGTATAAGCGGGCATAATCTTTGGCACTGAATGTAGTCTTGACTGGTAAGAAATGAGTCGACTTTTTCATGCAGTCTACTATCACCCATATGGAGTCAAAAAAAAATTTCATTTTTGGTAACCCAACTACAAAGTCCATATTGATCTCTTCCCACTTCCATGTAGGAATATCAATGTCCTAAGCTAGGCCACTCGTCCCTTGATGTTCAACTTTGACTTGTTGATAATTAGCACACTCGGGAACAAATTGGGAAATGTCTTTCTTCAATTCATTCTACCAATAAATCTTCCTCAAGTCTCTATACATCTTCATAGTGTCGGGTGAATGGAATATGAAAAGTTATGAGCTTCTGGCATGATAAACTTTTTAAACTCACCATCATTGGGCACGCATAACCTCCCTTGATACCGGAGTGCACTATGTTCCCCTTGTGAGAAGACTTGTATCTTTCCATCTTTCACTTGGGCCTTCAACTCTACCAAGGTGGTATCAAGGTCTTGTTTGACCTTAACATCATCAATCAAGGAAGATTCAGACCCATGAAAAACCATCGCACCAGCATTTTCAATTTCACTCAACTTCTCCCAGCCTAGCCAATCTATGAACATCTTTAGTCAACTCCATTTTTCCATCATCTTCAATGTGAGACACACTTTCCATGGAAACTCTACTAAGGGCATCGGCTACCACATTGGCCTTTCCCGGGTGGTACTACACACTCATGTCGCAGTCTTTGAGTAGCTCTAACCACCTTCTTTGCCTCAAATTAAGATCCCTTTGGGTGAATACATGTTGGAGACTCTTATGGTTGGTGAAAATATTCTCATGAACTCTATAAAATAATATCACCAAATCTTTAAGGTAAACACCACCGCCGTAAGCTCAAGACCATGAGTTAGGTAATTTTTCTTATGTACTTTCAACTGCCTCAAAGCATAAGCAATAACCTTGCTATTCTGCATTAGCACACAACCCAACCCAATCCTAGATATATCAGAATACACGAGGAACCCATCATTACCTTTCGACAATGTCAATATTGACGCCGAAGTCAACCTATCTTTTAAATTTGGAAGCTTCTCTCACACTCGTTCATCCATACAAACATTGCTTTCTTTCAAGTCAACTTAGTGAGTGGGGATAAAATGGAAGAGAAATCTTGCACAAACCTTCTATAATAACCGGCTAGGCCCAAGAAACTCCTTATATCGGTAGAAGTCAATGGCCTTAGCCAATTTCTCACTGCTTCAGTCTTCTTAGGATCAACTTTTATACCATCACGGGATACCACATGCCCAAGGAAGGCAACCTCATCTAGCCAAAACTCGCATTTGTCAAACTTTGCACAAAGCCTTTGCTCTTTTAAGGTTTGTAAACCCTCAAGTGTTCCATGTGCTTTTGCTCACCTCGGGAGTAGATAATGATGTCATCAATGAACACCACGATGAACATATCGAGGTAGGGCTTGAACACCCTATTTATGAGGTCTATAAAGATCGCCAGAGCATTAGTGAGACTGAATGACATCACCATGAACTCAAAGTGACTATACATAGTCTAAAATGTCGTCTTAGGAATGTCACTTTCTCTCACCCTCAATTGGTGATACCCGAATCTCAAGTTAACTTTGGAGAAGTGTGTAGCCCCTTGCAACTGGTCAAAAAAATCATCTATCCTTAGAAAGGGATACTTGTTCTTAATGGTGACCTTATTAAGTTTTCAGTAGTCAATGCACATACGGAGTGACCTATCCTTCTTTCTAACAAATAACACTGGGGCACCCCAAGGAGACCGACTAGGCTTAATAAAACCCTTATCCAATAAATCCTTCAACTGCTCTTTCAACTCCTTCAACTCCACAAGAGCCATTCTATAAGTAGGGATTGATATGGGTTGAGTATCGGGTAGGAGATCTATGTCAAAATCTATTTCCCTTTTGGGAGTTAAATCTGGTAACTCATCCAGAAAAACATCAAGGAACTGTAACGATCTGAATATTTTTTAACTTAGTAATGGTTGGTCAAGGTTAGTTTTAAATAGGTCATTGTTGAATTTCGATAGCCATGGTTGTATCTAAGTAGTCAGATTCAAAATGGATCGTTGATGAGGTTGTAGGGCCAGGTGGGTAGTGTACTTTGAAATATCATAACTTTTGGTACAGGATGAACTGTGTGAAATGCTAAATATCAAATTGAATCTCTTTGAGTTATCTTCACAACGCAACTAGTTTCACTCAATTCAGAGTTCATATGAGAACGTTATGGCCAAAACAGTGGGATTGCCCATAATTAGAAGGACGCTGGAAATGAGGTTCTGGAAATGGGCTAAGGGCTAGACCACGGACCGTGTGGTGGTCCACGGTATGTGGGGATGCTCGTGTGGTGGTCCAGTGAGCTCCTGGAGGTCAGGTGTATAGCCAAGGACTAATTCAAGTCCCACGGACCACCCCACGGTCCATGAGACACTTCACGGCCTGTGAGGGGTCCTGTGAAGTGGCACAGAAAGTTGGCAAAGTTTTGGGGCTGGACTCCAGACCTTGTGATGCTCCATGGACCAGTACATGGTTCGTGTGCAGCTACAAGGTCTGTGAGACCCCCCGTGAAGTGATCCAGAAAGTCCCTCGGGAGTTCGAGTCGAAGTCGAGGCCAAGTGTGGCCTCATGGTCAAGTACACGGACCGTGTACCAATGACGGCCACTATAGCCCTCCGTGTGACACTGTTTCAGTTAATTAGTCCATTTCATTAATGGTTAATTCATAATTTATTAGATCCTATGCCCCTTTTAGGCTTTCTAAAGTCCCCTAAACCCTTTTCATCCATTCTAACACTCTTCAATCCATTTTGAAATTCTCCCAATCCTCTTGACCTCCATTGATGAAATCTTGAAGAAATTTGGGACAGATCATTCTTGTTGTGAAATCTTTCAATTCTCTTGGTTAATTTCAAGGTATGTGGGTTTGATTCATGGATTCCCTTTCATCCATGAAGACCCAAGAATCCTCCTCTTTAAATTATGATTTTAAGTTTTCTTTAAGGTTGGATTCTTTATTTTTTGAAGTATTTAATTGAATGAGATTGTGTGTTGTAGAAATTAGGTGATTTAAAGTTGATTTAAGTTTGAATTTCATGAAGGTTCAATGGTTTTGATGATGATCAAGTTATGCATGTCCCCTAAAATTTTGAACTATGCATGGGTAGTACTAAATGATGATTTGAAGGTTGATTTAACTTGAATTCCTTATGAACTACTCTTGATTTGAATTTAAAGTTTGAATTCTAGTATCTATGCTATTCTCATTGTTCCACATGACATTTGCATGCATGACCATGGATTTTGATGAAAGTTTCGATGTGGGCTAAGTCCCAAACATGTTTTTGACTATAATTTTTAACAAGTATGGGTTATGGCTAAGTTGTGATAACACTAAGTCTATGATATGGCTCTTTGAGAAACATGGGTGTTTACACCAATATGATTTGACAAGTATGGAGCTACGCTTATGCATGACGTTTTACATGAAAGGTTGTTTGGCTTTTTAGCCCATGAAACATGACTATGAAATATGTTTGACTTTTGTTAAGTATGCATAAGAAAATTAAAAGTATGTTTGTCTTCTACGCCCAAGTATGCATAATTTGATGATCAAGTGTCAATTTTCCATTTTAAAAGCATGTATATGTATACGTATTCTTATGGGATGATGACTTAGTACAGAGAAGGATTGGATTAGTAAGTGGGATATCCCCAAGGGACCCACTCCTTTCTCGAAACTATGTGCCAACGTAGGTTGCTACAGAAATGGGAGACTCATAAAGTATGCTTTGATATGATATGCTATGCTATGTAAATCCTTCCGAAATGGGAGACCCGTAAGGAAGGTGGCCATCACACAAAAATGGGAGGCCCGTAAGATGTGGTGTAGATTACCTTTGGCAAGTTATCTTCTCCGATCCAATGGGAGGCTTCATTGGGAAAGTTCATGTTGTAGCTCACATGAATTTGGATGTCAGTTATGGTTCCATCCCCTCTATATTATAAGCATTATGGAATTTCATGCATCTTGAATATCATGGCATATCGATATATTGTTCCTTCTTATATTCACTTCTATATATGTGCCCTTGCCATGTAGGTTGTTATAGGTTCATGTGCATGTGCATTTGCACGCCCGCATACTTAGTGCTTTATTGTGTTAACCCATACTCTTGTCTATATGTTCTAACCATGTAGGTACTGGCGACGACCTCTATCTACCTTTGCACGATGAGTGATATTCATGAAGCTTTTTGCTTGTGGTGAGCCGTTTGTCCAAGGGCAACATCTTCTTTCCTCTCTCTTGTAGTTGTCTATTTTTTTATTTCATGTATTGAGGGTGAGCCTCAAACTATATCGAGGACCCGCTCTTTCTGTGTAGAGGTAATGTTGGACATACTATACCCTTGCACGTTTTACTATGCTTATTTTGGGTTGTTATGACTATTGGGATTATGTTATGGAAATGATGTTTCGATTACGCTTGTGCATATGTTTATGGATTTGTGAATGTTGGGAATGTGCTTATGTGAGAAGTCCCATAACCCCGGTGTGACCCCATAGCTTGAGTACTACTTACCCTCCCCTTAGAAATACTTGCTATGTGTTGCATGATTCACGCTCATCCCATTCCCGGCAACATCCCCATAGCTTGAGTCCAAAGCCCTATTTTTCCTAGAATTATGTGTTATGTGTTTATATTTCCGTTCTTTCAAACCAATGATGTGTGTGAGGATGCTATGATGGCTAGATCGAGGACTTTCAGGTTCTCCTTCACCATGTCACATCTAGGCCCCTTATCCGGTTCGTGACAGGAACTCATTTACTATAGGGACTAACTCAAGAGAAGGAACTTTGGAAGAGAT
>JBCEWC010019045.1:0-11625 GCA_038996855.1 Solanum aculeatissimum
CAATATGTTATGCCATGATGCATGAGATGCAATCCTATGATCATAATATAGCGGGGATGTAACCTCAACCGACAACAGAGGAGACCCGAGCGAGATACTAACCGGATCTGGAATATTTTCCAAGTAGTACCCTAATCTCCCTTAAAATAAGGGTAAACATACAAGTCATCCCATATAGGGAGAAATCCCATGTTGGCACATGGTTTGACGGAAAGAAGTACGGACCCTATGGAGATAGCCCACCCTAACTCCAATCCCTCGTTACTAAGTCTCATACCATGGGAATATATATATGTACATGTAATTTCAAATCGGAAGACTCACATTCCTTTCAAATCATGCATCATTAGTCAAAACCAAAATATGCTTATGCTTAGGCCAAAGGCCAGCAAGAGTTTTCAAAATCCTTTTCATAATCATTCCATATCAATGAAAATAGAGTAGCCCATATACATAGCTTATCATATCAAGTATTCAAAACATGTCAATATGGTGCAAGCACCCAATATGCTCAAAGAGCCATAACAAGAGACTATCTAATCACAAGCCTTAACATATCATATCAAAACAAGAGTTTCATTAAGAGTTTCATCATAAAAATCTTCAATGCATATGCCATGAATGAGAAACAAGAACATGGGTAATGGAATTCAACTTAAATTCACAATTTAAAAGGTAATTCAACATAAATCATGAGAAATTACATAATTAAAGCATAATACAAATTACCCATGCATAATTAAATCATAAAGAGACATGCACATTTATCCTTCAAGTGTTTTCAATAACATTCATTAAATTCAATCTTAAATTATGATTAAATCACCTAAAATCTATAGGGCATAACCCCAATCAACTAAATACTTCAAAATTGGAAGAATCCATAACTTAAGGAAATCTTATAATCAAAAATTAAAGAGTAGGGTTCTTGGATCTTTAAGGATGAGAGAAAGTCCTTGAATCAAATCCCACATACCTTAAAAATAACAAATGAATTGAAGAATTAAGCAAGCAAGGGTTGTCTTCCCCAAACTTCTCCATGTTTTCAACAATGGAGGTCAAGAGGATTTAGGATTTTTCAAAGAGCAATCAAGGGTGTTAGAATGGATGAAAAGGGGATAGGGTTAGTTTAAGGGGGTTTAGAAGACCTTAGGATGCCTAAAAGGGGCCTAGAGATTAATTAAATTATGAATTAACCATTAATAAAATGGACATTTAACTTGAAAATAGTGTCACACGGTTGAGCTACAATGACCGTTTACTGGTACACGGTCCGTGTACTGGACCATGAGACCTTCCTTGGTTTCCTCTTCGGCTTGAACTCTCGGGGACTTTCTGGATCACTTCACGGAGGGGTTTGACGGGCCGTGTGGCTTCACACGGACCATGTACTGGTTCATGGAGCCACACTTGGCCCATAAACCAACCCACAGCCTTGGCCATCCCTCTGCCCCACTTGACGGACCATCCACACGGACCGTTTGAGGTCTCACGGACCGTGGGGTGGTCCATGAGACTTAGCTTGGTTTATGGGGTGGGTCGTGACCACCCTAACCTCACTGGACCATGACACGGACCGCAGACCCTCACATGGTCCGTTGTCCTCTCCTTGGGACATTTCTAGAGCCTATTTCTAATATCTTCGGAATTATCTTCGTACGAACTCTGAATTGAGTGAAACTAGTTGCGTTATGAAGATAACGCAAAGAGATTCCATTTTATATGTAGCATCTCATACGGTTCAACCAACATCAAAAGTTATGTCTCTTCAAAGTACACTGCTCAAACTGCCTCTCTAGGCTACCAAATGATCCGTTTTGCGTTCGGCCACTTAAACTCAATCCGTGGCTACCATAACTCAACCATGACCAGTATAACATCATACATGACCAACCATAAGAAGTTCAGAAATTTTTAAGTTGTTACACACTGAATCAATTCTGCGATATAAGTCAGCATCGCCAAATTGGTTTGTGCTTCCTTAACTCTTCTAAAAGCAAAGGTTTCTTCATTGACTTCTCTCTGACTTACACCCTCACACACTTAGGTTAAGTTTTACTCAATATTTGGTCACCTTGTTTACAATATTTGTGTAGATTCAAGTTGGGCACATATCCTCATTGTCACCGTTATCATCATAAGTTAAAAAGGCGCATTCTTTGGACCTTGGAATTTTATTCTTGCAGTATATCTTGACTATTGTGCAATTGAGTCTAAACTTTTTATGAGTTATACTTCTTGAGTGTATAAAATGTTTTGTTTGTATGAATATGCTATTACAATGTGCAAAACTGTATGTTTCATTGATGAAATTGATGAGATTAGGGTTTAGGTTTCAAAGATATTGATTCCTTGATTTGTTGGTGATTAGTTGATGGAATAACCTTGATTTTCTTGTGATTATTCCTTATTTCTTGTGAGGATGTGTGGTTAAAAATGCGAGGAAAAATTTATAATCCCCTACACTTAAATCTCGCATGAAAATCAAATTAAGGAAAGATGTTGTGAGCGTGATTGTAATCTTGTCACTTGTGAAATAATATAGATTTCATCTTACTTTCATGTTGGCATTGTTTTGAATTAGAATGTGGCTTTACTATGAATCAATGCTTAATTTTGAATGTTGTACTTGAAATTGGGTTGCGTAGTTTGAATGGTTTGGCTAATTGAGGTATGGTATTGACTTGTGAGGGGGGAAGTCTGAGTACCCCTATTATTAATCTAATGACTTAAACCTTCCTGGTGATGGAATGGGTGATGTATTTCTCAAGGGTAAAGTTGTCATTTGGTTAGATTCTTACACCTTCGAAACATTTTAAGTACCCCCTAGGTCAATACTCTCCTCGTAAATATGTTTACTGTGCTTAATGGATTGTTGAAAATTGTGAAAAATGCATAAAAGGGTCGTAATGTTTGGAAATTGAGTTCGGTGTTGTATTACCCACATTTGGCGATCTACTGTTAGCCCACCAAGGTGACTTGGTGTATCACCAAACTCCCCTAACGACCGCCCTTTATGCTAGGTTGTATACGGGAGTTTTAGGAAACTTTGGTAATGGTCAGTTAGACCGCAAAAGTGGATTTAGGAGAAGTATTTAAGTTGAAAATTTGAGAATTTTAGGGAGTTCCACGAAGTACCCTAGTTTCATTCTGTACTCTCCCAATACTTTTCTCTGAGCGAAAATTGCAATTTCTACAAAAAGATTAGCATCTAGGTTTAGTTTGGGGTGATACAAATTTCTTCTTGGAGAGCTTTAATTGGAGCCATGGACAATGTTATTAGTACTTTCTTCACTTTTCCATCCATGTTAGGCTAAAAATCTCCATGTTTGAGGTGTGTAATGACTTGGATTCTAAAAATTATGCACGGGTCTTTATTAATTTGAATGGATTGTTATTAATTGATGTAGGTTCATGTTTAATGTTGTGTTTAATTTAAGCTTTAAGGTTACAAACTCAAGATTTATATTTAGATCTTTGATTATTACAAGTATCCTTGATAATTGAAGTGGGTAATGAATATTATAATCTGAATTTTGTGGGTTTAGTTGAAGTCTGGAAAGGGTTCAATCGTCTATGGTTTTGGAAGGTTTGCTACTTAGTTACATAAGAACCAATGAGTTCCTAGTGTGATTTGACATATGAGACCTTACCGAGTTCATATAGAACACTACTTTCTTCTGATGGGAGATTGTAGTTACAAGTAATCTAGCCTACTTATGTCCAATTAATGCATTCATTTAATGTATGAGACCCAAATATTTACTTTTTGACCAAAGTGTACACACCCCTGACATGTCTCTTCTCTATTAGTGTTAAAATCAATTTAGGCAATCACGTTTTATTAAATCTAGTTCAATTAATTTTTTATCATTTTTATTAACTCTACAAACCATTAGAACAATTCAATACTTCAAACTGTGAGTCATAAACCGTTCTCCATGGGATTTGAGCAAACTCGTGTTGGGTATACTGATGACAACTATCATAATTCTTAATGGTTTTAAAGTATGTTTCAGTGGAATTAGTATACTCCTCATCTTATAATTATTTTATCAACATTATGTCTTAAGTCACCCTCATCATCATCATTATCAATCATACTTTTCATACTTAAAATCATATTCATGAAAAATCATAACTTTGTCATAGGAAATTAGGAACATGTGTGGGTTCATGAGCAATTAAAATAAAATCATGAAATTAGAAGAAAATCATATGAGGATCATGCATTAGAAATTAATTTAGATCATTAGTAAAGGAACATACATCAATTCAACAAGCCCTAATCTTCATATACTTGAAATCACATACTTTCACTTGGAAATCATAGAAATCATATAAATATTCATAATTCATGCATTAATAGGTATAATAATAATGTAATAATCATAATCCAATTATTTGGAATGTCATCATAAAAATTTATGGATGTTTATGCTCAAACTTTGAAGAAAAAGGATATTTGAGTTGGGTTTCAAGGATGAATCTAATCCATGAATGTAGTCCTACATACCTAAAGTGAGAAGTTTTAGAAATTGTGATGAATACACCTTGAAATCCTTAGCAAAACCTGAAACTTTGGCTCCAATGGAGTCCATGCTTAGAGAGAGAAAATTTGAGAATTTTGAAGAAGATTTTGAGAGCAGATGAATTAGGAATAGATTTTATAGGAATTGAATCAGTTAAGTTAGTTAGAAGGGTCAAAACAATGTAGTTTAGGAGTTAAACATATTGTAAATAATCAAAAAGGTCTTCATTTAAAAACTATCAAACCCATCCACGAGCCAATATTTATGGCTCATAATCCACTCTATGGGTTGTACTTTGGCTCATAGTGGGCATGCTCCCAAATATTGAGTTGCTAAAATTTGCACCTTGAAAACATGAGCCCCACATTATGGTCCATAGTTACTTTTATAGACCGTAGAACCCTTTTGTAGATTCCTCCAAACTTGGAAAACTTTTCATTCCATAGATCCCTTTCACGATCCAGTCCACGAGCCATAATCCTATGCACAACTCGTAAAGTCCTTCATACAATGAATTCTAGTAACCCAAAAAATTTACCAACATTAGGACCTCAACCATGAGACCTATCTACAACCCATAGTTCAATCGACGAGCCATAGATTGGCTCATAATACCAGTCCATATCTAACATTTTCAGCATTTTACCATTTTCTAGGCATTTCAACATGTGAGGTGTTACAATCAGCTTTTAACCTTTCATTATTAAACCTGATCTTATTTCTTTCTCTCCATGTAACGTACACTATCATACCAAACACATTGCTTGCAATTTTAGCTCATTCTGTCTTCTGTTTAGCTATTGCACCTACCTATTGTATTTTATTTTCCCAATCTTGAATAGTTTTGTGAAACCCCATCCATCCACACAATCTACTCCATAATGCATTTGTCACCTAACATTCAAAGAAGAGATGACTAAATATTTCCATCGTTAGCCACAGTAAGCACAATTAGTAGGTACTTGAATTCCAAACTTGTGTGGACCCATAAGTTAGGAAGCCGGATAGTGCAAAAGAACTAGAATTGAAAGTATTATAGACCAAGGTATGATCCTTATTTACGATTCGAGGTTCAAACCATAGGTCATAAATAGGGCTCGTTGATGGGGTTAGCCTAGATGAACATTATAATTAGTGTAGAAAAAATGTACGAGGGGTGTTTATGATCTATAAAAGGGACTATGGACCGTAAACAGGGTTCATAGTTTGAGGCCTAGGGTTGACGGGAAATTGGGTTTTGAAGATTGAACTACAAACAAATAGGATGAGTCGTAGTTTGTTCTATAAGATTTAGTTTGGTCTTGTAAATGGGATCCTGAGTTTGGAAAACTTCCTAACTGTTAGAGTACTCTACAGAAGGGTCTACGACCCATAAACCAATCTATCAGTTGTAGATTGGTCTCATAGATTGAGTTCTAGAGACCAAGTTTCAAAAGATTAAAAAATGAATAGAAGAAAATCCCATGCTATAATCCATAGATCATTTTATGACCCATAAATGGGGTCATGGTTTGGGATCCAACAATTTTAATAAAGGGAAAAACTACGTTATTTTTGGATTCTCTTTCCTCCCATATCAGACCCTAAACCTCTAATTTACTCCCATTCTCACCTATAAGGCCCCATATGTTGGAAATTGTAAAAGTGTCAAAGAAATAAAATCTGAAAACTTTTCATGTACCAATGGGTTTTATGAGAGGACCTATGGGTCGTAATTGCCTCCATGGGACATATCTTGGGCTCATGGAATGATGATTTTTGAAGTTGAGTTTATGACTTATTAGATGGCCCGTAGATTGACTTATGATATGTAAGTCCTGTCATAGGTTGGGATTCAGCGAAAGCTTTTTAGGGTTAAAAATGTTATCAAATGAAACCTCCTTCTTACGACCTATAGATTGGACCATGGCTCGTAATCAAGGTCTCGTGGTCCTGTCTGGCAGGTTTTTAAATAGGATAGTTTTGACCCTTTCCTATTACATTATGCCTATGCTACGTCGTTTTGACACCCAAAAGAGTCATTCTCAACCTTAAAACGAACCTTAATATATTTCATTCCTCCTCATTCAAAATATTCTAAGTCCCCAACACACTCCCAAGTCTTTCCAAGCTTCCAAGAAAAGAGGCAAGCTAGGATTTTATATTCTTCACTTCCAAGTCAGATTTTCCTCCACAAAATCACCAAGGTATGTGGGTTTTGACTGTGGAAACTTTTCTTCAAAAAGCTCAACCAATATTTTTCCTCATTTATTTTATAGTTATAGAAGTTTATGGAAGTCTTTATGAACGCTTTTAAATGATGGCATTACTAAGTATTTCATGATGTTTTATCCTTGTATACTATTATGCAATGTCAAGACATATGAAATTTATGATTTGAATGAGGGTTTGATGATACCCTAGTCAATTATGATATAGTTTGTGGGTTATTTTGAATAATGCTCAAGTGATATTATTTTACTCCTCTCATGGTATTTACTCATGATTTGCATGATTTTAAGCTTATGTACATGTACCCATCGTGATTTGCTAAAAATGCATGTCAAGTTTCTAAAGTAATGTATGCATTGTGGAAAATTATGTATGTTATGCATGTTGAGACTATTATAAGGGCCAATAAGTATGCTATGAACTCATGAGCATGAAATGAATGACAAGAATTATGTAAAGCCCTATCTTTGATGTTACAAGTTATGTCTTAATGAGCTACTCCAAGAATGATATTATGATGTTTTGAGACTATGAACAATATGACTATGACTATGTTTCAAGTATTTTGTGGGATTGTGACCTAGCACCGAGAGGACCTTGATAGTCTCCCATTGTCCCTAAACTATGTGTCACCATAGGTGTGATGTTGATTCCCTATATGGGCTTGAACTTACCAAAAAGGCAATACCAAAAGGTAAGGGAAAATGAAATCTGGAAATATTTCTGCAAGTATCAGTGGTTATGAAGGCCCCTACAGGTCGTAAGTTCTTCCATGGGTTGTAACCCATGCTCGTGGAATGATGATCAGGATTACTAAGATATGGGATTTTCAGGGGTTTAAGGTACGGGCTATCAGACAGCCCCTGAAATGATTTACGAGCGGTTCACGTCATGGAATGTGATTCGGAGAAGAGTTTCTAAGAGTCTAAAAAGGCATCAGACTAGACCCTCACCTACGGCCTGTAAGTTGGACCATGGCTCATAAATGGGGTCTCGTGGTCTATTCCAAGAGACTTTTTAAAAGGGAAAATCTAACCTTTCCCATTATGTAATGCCTAAACGTCATTTAAGCTCATAAGCCCTTACTTTTCATCCTTATACACCCTCAATAGTATCTTTTCAGTCACTCACAAATACCCCAAGTCCCAAAAATCCTCTTCAACACTCTCAAAGCTCTTCAAGGTTCTCAATCAAGAAGTCCAAGCTAGGGTTTCGAATCTCTCCTTTCCAAAATCATATTTCTATCCACTAAGTTATCAAGGTATGTAACTTTTGATTGTGGGACCTTTCTTCCACAAGCTCAATCATTTCTGTCACTCATCTATTTTCAAGTTATGGTATCTATGAATGTTTTTATGAACTTTTCCTGTGAGGATATTATTATGTATTTTATGATGGGTTAATTTCATACATTATCATGAAGTGAAATATCATGTGAAACTTATGGATTTTATGAGGGTTTGATGGTGCCCTAACCAAGTTTTGACTATGTTTGGTGGGTTCTTTGAATTATGATCAAGTGAGCCTATTTTGCACCTCTCATGGCATTTACTCATGTTTTGTTTGTTTCAAGTTTATGTATATGTTCCCACCATTATGTGATTAAAGATGTATGTCAAGTTTTCTCAAGTAATGTATGTTTTGTGACAGGTTGTGCATGTTATACAAGTTGAGACTAATAAGAGGGCTAACAAGTAAGTTAAGAGCTCATGAGCATAATTTTAATAACAAGAATGATGTAAAGCCCTAACATGATGCGATAAGCTATGTTTGATGACTACTCTAAGTATGGCACTACGATATTTTGAGACTACACATGATATGATTTTGACTATATTTCAAGTATTCCATGGGATTGTGACCTAGCACCGAGAGGACCTCGGTAGTCTTCCATTGTCCCTAAACTATGTGCCATCATAGGTATGATATTGATTCCCTATATGGGCTTGAACCTACCAAAAAATCAATGTCGTAAGGTAAGGATGACATGTGAAATTCACCAAAAAGGCTATGTGGTAAAGTGGGGGCACTTTCCAAAAAGGCTATGTTGTAAGGATAGTGTTTGGTTTAACTTGGCAATGTAGACCACTCCATGTTTCGTGTGGAATGAATATCAAAATTCCAAGTAGTAGCTCGCTTGGGTTTACATGTTGGTTACGGTCCTTTCCCACCTATGTATGTCATGTTATATGGTTTAGTGATATCACACCCCCAGCCTAGGGTCTAGATGTGACACAGCAAATGGGTAACCCAAAGGTAACCCAAACAAGCCTCTTAATATATCATTTGCACATCCTTGGTTGCAGAAGCATAATTAAACAATCAAGCAAGTAACAAATAATTCAAAGGGAAAATGAGACTTTGGACTCAAGTTATGGGGATGTTTTAGTGAAGAGGATTTGCATGACTCACATAACAAATAAAGTTTAAGTAACGGGTAAGTATGACTCACGCTATGGGGATGTTACCGGGACTTGGGGCTTCCATCTCATCTATATAAATAAAACAAGTATAGAAGGGAATGAAGGGACTAAGGGAAGTGTTCCATAATTACATAAACATGATAGGAGTGAAGCTCAAATATACATTTCCATACCCAACAACACCTCTAATGTGAATGGAATGGGGCTAACACATTTTCTAGGCTCACCCTCAAAAGATAAGTATCCCAAAATATACAAGTCTAAACAAAAGCATGAAAGTAAAGTGGATGTGGTCCCTGGAGTGGAGGACTCACCAATAACAATCTTTAAATAATCCGGCTAGCCACGTAGAGGAGGATGAATAGGAGATATGGTCCCTACATGGTTAGATCATGTAGGAAAAGGAAATATGTGTTAGTACTTGGAATATACTAAGTAAGTGGGGAGAAATTCAACAAGGAAACATAATCCACAATTAAACGATATGCATAATCATAGTGAATAGATATAGGCTCCATATGACATGAATGATTAATGCCTTAGTCAAAACATGCATGAGGATAGCCAAGCCATAAATCATATCATATGTAGATGGGAAGGTACCATAATTGAAAATTAATACCAAGTGAGCTACTACTTGGAATCCCGGTGTTCACTCCACACCGGATAAAAGAGTGGTCTACTTTGACAAGGTAAACCAAACACTCACCTTATGGGAACCTCCCCTTTTTGGAAAGTGCTTCACAACTACCTTACTAGAACAAATACTCTTTATGGTTACCTTATGGGAACTCCTCCTTTTCGGTAGATTACAAAATAAGAATCTTACTAGATCACTGCCCTTTTTGAATAATAGAATGTAGAAGCCTTACGGGAACCCCACCCTTTTTGGATATTAAGTGGCATATACCTTACGGGAACTCCTCCTTTTTAGTTAGTCATGTCATAAGAAATTCACAACCTATGGTAGCAACATAGTTAAGGGACAATGGCTACCTACCAAGGTCTGCTCAGTGCTAGATCACAATCCCAAGAAATATTCAAATCATATTTATAGTCATAATATGCAAAGCATCATAATGTCATGGAGTAGCTCATCAAACCAAAGCTTCTTGAAATCAAATAAATGCTTAACATTATTCTTAACATTCATAACTTTTTTGTGAGTTCATAGCATGCTTAATATCCCTTCAGCATTTTCAATATTCACCGTTCACATGTCATACAATAAAACTTTCATCAACATAGAAGGTATCACATGACTTGATCAAAACATGGCGGGTAAATGTACATCTTCTTAAAAATCATGCAATTCAAGAGTAAAATACATGGAAAAAGTAAAATCAAATCACTTGAAAGTCTTTCAAATCAACCCACAAATATTGTAGTAAAACTCCAATTTGGGTATTATGAAATTGCTTTCACCTGACGCTAACACTTTGCACACACCCCTACTTGGAGGTTTTGAAGCGCTCGTACTCAAGTATTTAACCTAACATGAGTTAGGATCATTTCCACGAGGAATATGGTAGACTCCAGATTAGCACACTTCTGTAAATTGAATTGACATACTCTAATATGTAACAACCCAAAACTTTCAAAATCTACTTATGGTTGCCATTATATGATGTAATATATGCCATGTATAAGTTTTGGTGGCCACGGGTTGAGGTTAAGTGGCCGAATGAAAATTGGGCTAGTTAGTGGCCTAGAGGGACAATTTTGACAGTCAACTTCAAATAGTCGTAACTTTTAATGTGGGATTAACCATGTGCGATACCATATACAAACTTGAAGCTCTTTGAGGTAGCTTTGCAACACAAGTAGTTTCACTCAATTTGGAGATCGGATGAGGGTGATATGGCCCAAACAGTGAGATTGTCTAAAATTCGGAAGCCATTGGAGATAGGCTCAGAACAATGGCCAAGGACATTTTCACGGAATGTGAAACTTTGTACGGAATGTCTAGGGTGTTTTTTGGTATCACAGCGAGCTTGGGGTTTCCTGTAACCACCCCTATGCCAAGTCTAAGTCAACAGGAGCTTGAACGAACTGTTTGACACCAAACGGCCCGTGTACTGCCTCGTGAAGTGAGGCAGTAGCTTGGCCAAGCCAAGGATGGAAATTTTGAGGTTAAGGGAGGTCAGACGGTGCCTCTCACAGGACGTCTCAACTTGGATGGTCCGTTTGGTTGCTCGTCAAGTGTAACAGAAAGTCCTCCGAGAGTTCGCGTGTAGAATTGGCTAAGTACATCTTGACGGCATGGTGAACGGTCTGTGAGACCACTTTACGGCACTGTAGCTGTCGTTTGGGTGTTGTGTTCAGTGAAAAGTTCCAGTTTATTAATGGTATTTTTGTGATTTAACGTTTCTCTAAGCACCATTTTGGTCCCTTAAGGTATCCTAAACCCCTAAATCATCCCCCAAACCCTCATTCATCCATTAAAACTCTCCTACACT
>JBCEWC010019046.1:0-11625 GCA_038996855.1 Solanum aculeatissimum
TCAAATCATTAGGTGGCGACTCTTCAACAAAAATCCCAAAAGAGTCGTTGCCACGACGTCGTCCAGGTTCCCTTTTTCCGCGAGGAAAAAATGGGGCGCGACAAATAGTATGTCCCAACAATCTCTCACTTAGACTTATAATCACACATTCATAACTTTGACACCCATTTCTTTTACATGTTGATCAAAAGCTTTCTGTGGTAAACCTTTTGTAATAGGTCCATCAACTTCTTCTTCGACATAATCTTGAAAACTCTCACATAACCCCTTTGAATTATATCACGAATCAAGTGATATTTTCTCTTAATGTACTTACTCCTTTTATGGCTTCGAGGTTCTTTCGAGTTTGCAACGATAACACTATTATCACCATAAAGTGTGATTGATGCTTCAATCAAGGAAATCACTTAAGCTTTTTGAGAAAGTTTTTGAGCCAAACAACCTTTTTAGCTACCTCAGAGGGAATTATATATTCGACTTCTATAGTAGAATCAATAATTTCTTGATGCTCCTCCAAAATATGGCTCTGCCTTCCAAAGTAAATGCATATCATGAGGTAAATTTTCATGAATCTTTATCTGACTAAAAATTCAAATATGTATACTCAGATAGATATAAAATTATCAGGGTGAAAAATAAGAATGTAATTTGTCACGCCCCGAGAGAGTACTCTAAACGTGATCGATACTTAGAAATTATTATTGGTCCCCAAGTGAACCACTTGGCCTGATCACTCATTTAATCATTCACCGAAAAACTCAATTCGTTGATAAAGATAACAATAGAGTGGGATAACCAAATCATTAACTCAATAAGGAAATAGTTATAAAAACAAATCAATCCAAATCAACTCAATTCAATAGATAATAGTTTTAGAAAACAAACTCAAAGGAATGTTAACGCCAATATGATCCATCTAAGTCTATGAAGACTCTATCAACTATCAAGAAGGTGCCAATGACTATCTCAAAAGAAAAAAAAATACTCAACTTTAAGAAGAAAATAAAAATGATTCCTCTAGATACAAGGAGGGCTCACCACTGGCTCTGGAATGAAATAGATCATCAACTGAGCACCTATTGAGGATCCCTAGCATCTGTATCTGCATTATAAAATGATGCAGTGCCAAATGACGTCAGTACATGGAATGTACAATATGTAAAATAGCTGAAACAAATGACATAATGAAAAATGCTCAATTCAACAATCAACTCAAATTAGTAAAATATGCAAGTTTAAGAATAATTTACTCTTTAAATAGACTCATTAATATGCAACTCAACCAAATTCAACCAATCATTAAGTGAGAGTTTCTTTAATCGACAATCATCATCTATGATCTAGTGATGATACAACGCTTTGCACTGCCGTTACTACAACCTTCTAATACCTTTCCAGGGTAAGAGACGATCAACCTCATGAGATCCATACTCAACCAAAGTTCTCTTTTGGGACAAGAGAGACATAGTCTTTATCCTACATTGGCTACACAGCTTATGGATTTTGAATTATTATTTACTCTTATCCAAATCGATGCTCAATACTTTTTCCAAAGACTCAATGTGTTCATACGTTCACATCAATCAATTTAATCATCATATCAACTATCAACTCTATTTCAACAATCATTTATACTCAAAAGGTTCATGTTCAAAATAGTATTTTAAACAATAATAATTTTAAAAAACTCTATAGACTCGACTCATGCTCACTCATTCTTATTTAAGATGTTCCCAAATCACGCTTTCTATTTAATTAATGCATAAAATTGTACATGCAAATCTCAATTAAGATTTCCATAGATGAAGACTTAAACACACATTTCAACTCAAATACTCAACTTATGAACATCATCAATATATATTTAAATAAATACAAGAAAACTTAATAGGTAATAGTTATTCGAATATTCAATTCAAGAAACTTGGAACCTAAGCTCAAGACTCATATCAATGGAGATGAGGGGTACGTGGACGAACTCTATCCAACGTTCTAATAGTCTTACATACCTAAAATTTAGATATTACAATCAAACTCAAAGAACAATTATTGTACGCTTGAAACCCTATCTTTTTCTCCCCTCTTTTTGCTATCAAAAGATTCTAAGTATAATTAGAAGAAAAGAGTCGTGTAGTATTGTTAAGGGTATCAAAAAAAATCCTAAAACGATAGGGTTTTAATTAGATAAAGATAAAAAAAATAAAACTATCCTTCATTAAAACTGTCGAAGTGAACCACAAAACTCTGTCTATAGGTTGTGATTCAGTCTATGGCTCGTAGGCTGCCTCCTCATGGAATTTGGAACAAATTTGGCTTGGATATACAACTAAGGTTCTATAGGTTGTAGAAATTTTTATGAGTCATACACGGACATCGTAGAAGTCAGACAAAAATATGGGTTACAAGACTTAATATATGAAATTATGGTTACGACTCGTAAATAGGACTACCGGTCATGGACCCTGTCCGTAGAACCCACTAACTCAATAGAGAGAAGCACTATAAGACCAAATTTATGGATAACACTTTATACAACTCATGGATCTAGTTTGTGTGTTGGAGTTCAAAGGAAATTGAGATGATCACCTACCGCTCGTTGAGTTCGCTTATAACAATAGTTTCCATGCTTGTATCGGGATGACACCATTTGATACTTTATATGGAAGAAGGTGTAGGTCCCCGGTGGGATGGTTTGAGTTAGGAGAAATAGCCTTGATTGGCCTGGATTTGGTAATTGAGGCTATGAAAAAGGTGAAGCTAATTCGAGAAAGGTTGAAGGTGGCTCAAAGTAGGCAAAAGTCATCTTCGGACATTAGAAAGAGAATCCTTGAGTTTCTTGTTGGTGATTGGGTGTTTTTGAAAGTCTCACCTTTGAAGGGTGTGATGTGTTTTGGCAAGAAGGGCAAACTTAGCCCCCGGTATGTGGGCCCTTACGAAGTTATTGAGTGGATTGGTGTAACGATCCGAAAATTTTCAAACTTTGTAATGGATGGTCAAGGTTAGTGGTAAACTGTTCGTGGTTGAATTTTGGTAGCCATGGGTTTTATTTAAGTGGCCGAATTCAAAAGGGATCATTTAGTGAAGTTGTGAGGCCAGTTGAGCAGTAGACTTTAAAAAGTCATATCTTTTTGTACGGGGTAAACTGTATGGACTGCTATATATAAAATTGAAGATATTTGAGTTATTTTCATAATGCAATTTGTTTCACTCAATTCGGAGTTCGTACGGGAAAGTTATAGTCAAAACAGTGAGACTACCCGTAATTGGAAGGACGCTGGGAACAAGGTTTTGGAATTGGGCTAAGGACTGGACCACGAACTGTTTGGTGGTTCACGATCTGTGTGGGCGCTCGTGGGTTAGTACAGTGGGCTCCTAGGGGTTGGGGGCCAAGCCATGGACCAATTATGGTCCCACGGACCACCTCACGGTCCGTGTGACCCTTCACGACCCGTGAGGGGTCTCCTGAAGTGAGGCAGAATGTTGGCCAAGGTTTTGGGCTGGACTCCGGACCAAGTGATGCTCCACGAACTAGTGCACGGTCCGTGTGCAGCTACACAGTCCATGAGACCCCCCGTGGAGTGATCCAGAAAGTCCCCGAGAGTTCAAGTCGAAGACAAGACCAAGTAAAGTCTCACGGGCAGGTACACGGCCCGTGGACATGTAAATGGGCACTGTGTGCCTTCCGTGTGGCACTGTTTTCAGTGAATTAGTCTATTTCATCAATGGTTAATTCATAATTTAATTAGATCCTATGCCCCTTTTAGGATTTCTAAGGTCTCCTAAACCCCCTAAATCTAACCCTAAACCCTTTTCATCCATTCTAACACTCCTAAAGTCTCTCCAAAATGTTCTCAATTCTCTTGACCTCCATTGATGAAAGCTTGAAGAAATTTGGGAAAATTCACTTTTATTGCAATTCCATTCAATTCTCTTGATTAAACTTAAGGTATATGGGTTTGATTCATGGATTACCTTCCATCCATGAAGACCCAAGAACCCTACTCTTTAATTTATGAATTTTAGCTCTCTTTGATTATGGGTTCTTTAATTCTTGAAGTATTTCATTGCATTGAGTTTCAATTACCTTAAAGCTTAAGCAATCACCTTACTATTTTGCAGCAACACACATCCCAACCTAATCCTTAATGCATCACAATACATGACAAACCCATCATTACCTTCCGACAATATCAATATTGGAGCCGAAGTTAATCAATCTTTCAATGTTTGGAAGCTTTTTTCAGATTCATCTATCTACACAAACTTTGCTTTCTTTTGAGTCAACTTGGTAGTGGGGATGAAATGGAAGAGAAATCTTGCACAAACCTTTTATAGTAATCGGCTAAGCCCAAGAAACTCTTTATGTTGGCAGGAATCAATGGCCTTGGTCAATTTTCCACCATCACGGAGTTCTTAGGATCAACAATAATACCATCATGTGATACCACATGCCCAAAGAAGAAAACCTCATCTAGCCAAAACTCACACTTGTGGAACTAAACATAAAGCTTTTTCTCCCTTAGGGTTTGCAATACCACCCTCAAATACTTCACGTGCTCTTTCTTACCTCGGGAGTAGATTAGAATATCATCAATGAACATCACGCCGAACATATCAAGGTAGGGATTGAGCACCTTATTCATAAGGTTAATAAATATCGTTGATGCATTGGTAAGGCCAAATGATATCATCACAAACTTGAAGTGACCATACCTAGTCCAAAAGGTCGTCTTAGGAATGTCACTATTTCTCACCCTCAGTACTAGGATCTCAGGTCAATTTTGGAGAAATGGGTAGCCCCTTGTAATTGATCAAATAAATCATCTATCCTAGGGAGGGAATACTTGTCCTTGATGGTGACCTTTTTAAGTTGCCAGTAATCTATACACATACGGAGCAACCTATCTTTCTTTCTTACAAATAAGACTGGAGCACCCCAGGAAGACTGGCTAAGTCTAATAAAACCCTTCTACAACAAATCTTTTAATTACTCTTTTAGCTCCTTCAAATCCACGGGAGCCATTATATATGAAGGGATTGAGATAGGTTAAGTATCATATAGTAGATCTATGCCAAAGTCTATTTCCTTTTCGGGAGGAACACCCACAAAGACATTAGGAAACTCATTTACAACGGGGACCGACTCGAGGGAAGGGACTCTAGAAGTGACATATTTGACTTTTACTAGATGATAAATACACCCTTTAGAATTTATCTTCCAGGCCTTTAAGAAAGAAATGAACCAATCCCTACATGAAGAGTTACTACCCTTCCACTCAATAATTGGCTCATTAGGGAATTGAAACTTGACCCTACGAGTTTTACAATAAACAGAAGCATAGGAAGAATGCAACTAATCCATCCTGAGAATCATATCAAAGTCTACTATGAAAAGCACAACTAAGTCGCAGGAGACCACTTTATGCAAAATAAAGATAGGACAATTTCTATAGACTCTCCAATCAATAATGGACTCTCTTACGGGGTTGCTTACTTTATAGGGCTCATCGAGGACGTCAAGAAATACATGAAATTTGTTAGGAAGTAATGGAGTTACAAATTACAAGTTAGCTCCTAGATCTAGTAAGGCATATGCATCAAAATAAAAAATTCTCAACATACTAGTGACAACGTCCGGAGCCTCTTCAACCTCTTGGCGACCATGGAGAGCATAGAACCGATTGGTCCTTTGGGCACCTTGAACTTGACCCCCTTGGCCTTGGAGCTTTGCACCATCGCTTCTACAATCTTTGGTATGATGGTCGGGTTTTCCACATTTGAAGCAAAAATTGGACCCAACTAGGGACTCTCCCTTATGGAGCCTTCCACACTTGAGGCAACTCGGGCTTTGGGGCTTAGGAGCAACCCCCTTGTCTTTAGTGGTCCGGGGAGGAGTATTGGTAGACCCTTGTCCACCTTGATTTTGGCCACCTTAGAACGTGTGACCACCAATCCTTTGGTAAGAGTAGCTCGCACCATCTACCCGATCCCTTTTGGACTCCTTTGCCCTTTCTCGTAGTTTCTCCTCCTCTATTTGTTCCCGCATAAGTCATCAAGCGGGAGATATCTATCTCCTTGATGAGCATAGCCATCTTATATTCCTTGGAGACCAAATCGAAGACGCCAGAGATGAATTTGCTCATGTGGGCCCTCAAACCTACAACCATGAAGGGAGCATACTTGGAAAGCTTGGTAAATTTGAGGGAATATTCCCTCACACTCATGGTCTCTTGCTTGAGACTGATGAAATTTTGGACCTTGGCCTCCCTTAGCTCAATGGGGAAGAACTAATCCAAGAAGGCGCATTTGAACTCTTCCCATCTAATGGGACCTGCTCCTTGGCCTCTCTCATTCGCCCATTGCTCGAACCAAATCTTAGCTAGCCCTTTGAGTTGGTAGTCCACCAACTCAACTTTCTCTTTCGAAGGAATACCCATAACCCACTACAACCCGATAAGTTTCCTCAATAAAATCAATAAGTTCCTCCTCCGTCTTGGAACCATGAAACTCCAAAGGGTTCATCCGCATTAAGTCTCTCACTCTAGTGGCCAGATTAGGTACTTGGGGAGGAATGATGATCTCTCGGTTAGCTTGGTTGGCCAATGCCTGGGCCAACAAGGTGAAAGCAGCTCAGAACTCTACATGAGACATTCCTTCATCTATTTGAAGTGGAGGAACTTGTTGCTCGGGAGTGCCTCTTTGGTGTGAAGTTCTTCTCAGCGGCATGATCTAGAAACAATCAAAACATCATCATTAGTGATAGGAAAAACCTTAATCGAATCTAAGGCATGATAAGAATAAGAAAGAAGGGAAGACTTTCCTAAACTATCTCACGACCTTTCACTTAAGATAATGACATGCTTCACAACCTTGAATGAGACTCTACTCAATAGGTTATGCATGGACATTCGAGGAACATTTTAAAACCTCGCTCTGATACCAAGTTTGTAACGACCCGACCTAGGGGCTTAGTCGTCACTTGGCAAATGAGATACTCGAGGGCACCTCACCCAAGTCATCTTAAATATCTCAAGCATTCATAGACATAAATATGAAGAAATGAGAAATTACCATGGGGGAAGGATCTAGGGTTTTTTTATGATAATGAAACAACATTAAAAAGCAAGAATAACTAACATATTTTATACATAAGGCATACCAACTACTATATCGATGGACGGAACAGGTAACGGTCAATTTTCATTAAATAATAAAGACTCCATACTTAAACAACATAAAAAGTGAAAGCCTTAATAGGGCAACATATACGTCATCTCAAAATATAACATGCTAGAAGGAAAATCAGTAGAGTCCTGAACTAAGGGCTCACCACAATAAAAATATTAGTCTTGAACACTGAAAACTAGCCACGAGCCGATGGAGGAGTACCTGTCCCTACATGGTTAAACCATACAGGCAAAATATGTGTTAGTACTTTTGGAATGTACTAAGTATGTGAGATGCAATGAAGTGCATGAAATTATAACGCCATTATTCATAAGTAAAATACACACACACACACATATATATATGGGAGAGAAATGCTTAATGTAAACTCATGCATTAATAAGAGATGTCGTTCAATATGAATTAGGGTAAATGCATGAGAAAACATAAGTAATGAAACCATATCATAGAGTCATAATCTTGTGGAAGAAGGCCTTAAACAATATTTAACACCATGTGAGCTACTACATAAAATCCAATATAATCCTCTACGTTGGTACAGGGAGATCACTTGTCGGGTGGAACTCTGTCAACTTAGCATGCATCTTTATAACTTAAATGGCTTACTTGGATCCACTAGCCTAGGCTACGAGGGTCCTATGGTGGCACATAGTTAAAAAGACAAAGGGTTGCTTCTAAGGTTCCCTTACTGAACCCTACCTCAAGGTCACATTCGGTGTTAAGTCATCCCATGGAAATCATTAAAACATAACTTAGTCAAATTAATGACACTTAGGATCATAAGTAGTAATCATAGGAGTAGCTCGAACTTAAAGAACCACCAAGTGAGTATTTTCCTTTAATCTTAAGGACCTTTTTAAACATCTTTAGGGCAATTGTCAACATGCTTATATCTTTGAAAAATCTTGACTTTAAAACTTATCTTTAATACCCTACTCATCATCATAAATCATGTAAAACTTTGCTAGAAACTAGGTGGGCTAGGCTTTTAAATGGAACAATCATAAATCACACAAATCATGAGAATATACTCTTTTGGAAACAAAATAGCCCACATCTTGTCAACAACAAAACTCATCATTAGGGCCATCGTTAATAGCTTAAATACATGCATATACTTAGTAAAATCTCATAGGACATCATTAATATCATTTAATAACATAAAGTATCATAAAATCATCATAAGCATGTGTATTGACTTGAGGAACTTAAAGAAAAGGTAAAATACATTAATAAGGACTTTGTGGGTGAAAGAATACCCACAAATCAAACTCACATACCTTGGTAAACTTGGAAAGAACAAACTTAAAGCCTTAGAAAGAATCTTGGAAACCCTAGCTTGCCTTGCCTTGGCTCTTCTCTAGAGAGAATATTTTCCTGAGGGAAATTGGGAGTGGAAGAATGAAGGATCAACTAAGGGTCCTAGGGCTTTAAGGGCTGGTTTAAGGTCCTTTTGATCCCAAAATGACATAGTTTAAGAATAGGAATTGCGGAACTGACAAAACTGTCCCTCATTAAAACTACTGGATTGATCCTACAAAAGTCCGTTTATGGGTCGTGGTTCAAACCACAAATCGTAGGTCCTATCCATTTTGTTAACTTTTCCAAAATTGTTGAAATTGATTTTCTGAACTCAAAACTACGAAACTATTTACGGGCCATCCTTTGATTTATGGCTCATGGTTGGACTCGTAGAGTCCCTCCACACTTAGTCATTTTTCTCATTTTCTTGGACCCTTTCTACGAAGTGATTCTACGAGCTATGAATCGATCTACAAACCATGTTGTTAATTTGTGAATCACTTTCTAGAAACTCCAAATTTCCTTCATGTCTGATACTCCCATCTACGAACCTTTCTAACCATCGTCCTTTCTACGGGTCGTTATTGGGTCAGTGGGTTACCCCACAGTTAAATTTTTTTTCCTTCTTTGAAGTTCATGTTTAAGGGCCAAACATATGGACCGCAACTCCACCTATGGTCCATAAGTCACCCTCGTAAAATTGACTGCAAGTCATTTTAACCCAATTTTTCTACACTCTTAGGCTCTTAAATTGGGGGTCATTACAATATCTCCCCCTTGGGAACATTCGTCCCCCGAATATACTCAAAGAAACTCCTTATGTCAGTAGAAGTCAATGGCCTTAGCCAATTTTTCACCATCGCGGTCTTCTTGGGATCAACTTTAATACCATCACGTGATACCACATGCCCAAGGAAGGCAACATCATCTAGCCAAAACTCACATCTGTCTAAGGAACACCTTATTCATAAGGTCCATAAATATCGTTGTTGCATTGGTAAGACCAAACGACGTCATCACAAACTTGAAGTGACCATACCTAGTCCGAAAGACTGTCTTAGGAATGTCACTATCTCTCACCCTCAATACTTGGATCTTAGGTCAACTTTGGAGAAGTGGGTAGCCCCTTACAATTGATCAAATAAATCATCTATCCTCGGGAGTGGATACTTGTTCTTGATGGTGACCTTATTAAGTTGTCGGTAATCTATACACATACGGAGTGACCTATCTTTCTTCCTTACAAATAAGACCGGAGCACCCCATCGAGACTGGCTAGGTCTAATGAAACCCTTCTCCAATAAATCTTTCAATTGTTCTTTTAGCTCCTTCAACTCTGTGGGAGCCATTCTATATGGAGGGATTGAGACAGGTTGAGTATTTGGGTAGGAGATCTATGCCAAAGTTTATTTCCCTTTCGGGAGGAACACCCGGTAACTCATTCCGAAAGACATTGGGAAACTCATTCACAACGTGGACCGACTTGAGGGAAGGGACTTTAGAAGTGACATCGTCTTTGACTCTTACTAGATGATAGATACACCCTTTAGAAATCATCTTCCGGGTCTTTAAGAAAGAAATAAACCGACCCCTACATGTAGAGTCACTACCCTCCCACTCAAGAATTGACTCATTAGGGAATTGAAACTTGACCCTACGGATTCTACAATCAACTTTTTTATTATATACATAATTAACTTTTAATACATAATACAATTGGTATAGATGATAAATATATTTTAGATATAGTATAGCTAGATAATTAATGAAAACTATATTTAAAAATAATATATATTTTATAAAAAAACACTAAAAAATAATATTTAGATTATAATAAATGGCCTTTTGCAATAATTTTTTATTTATTTAGGTATAAAATATTAAAAAAAAAAAAAAGAAGCATAGTTAATTTTCAAAATAATATTTTCAAAAAAAATGATTTCCCATCCTACTAGATACACCCTAAAAAACAACTTTTTCTGCATTGATTTATTTTTTGCTTTTACAAGCAGCAGAGAAATAAGGTATCTGCTTTTTAAGTAGAGGAGACTAGGCTACTGAATGTTGCGTTTCAATATATCTGGTGTTACAAGACAAAATATACTACTCCTACCTACATTAGTAATATGTTCAATTGTAGTGCCAATAATTGAGAAAATCACCAAAAAAAATAGTTTTTTTTTAATAAATTTGTAATTACACAGATAAATTGTACACACAACTTTTTCAAATTTATAATGAAATAGATAACATATAAGTAGCTCAAACAAACAATTTATAAATAATTTAAGCAATCTTTCTTTTCTTGAATACTATGTTAAATCAAAAGATGTCACATATAATATAATGTTGATGTAAGTTTCCACATAAAAGGAGTACTACATTGTTTGATTACGTAACATTTTAGGGTAAGTTTCAATGAAACAATTAATTAATTATTTGGTTGAAATTTTCCATTTTTGTATAAATAATACTATTAGGCAAAAACTAGCTTGTACACATGAGAGAATAAAGGGTGGACATGCAGCACCAACAAAGGATGCTCAAGGAAAGTGGTTTGATGAAACGAACTAGTGTCGAAAGATGTCTTCAGAGATGATCGACCTCAATTAGTCTCTCAAGTCACATAATGATGGTCATCAAGGAAAAAAGCGAAAACTTATGGCCCAAAGATAGAGAAGGACTTGTGTCTCGATGACACCACAAAAGGATAAAAAGGATGGATACGTTCACATAATGCTTTGCCCACAACAAATGGATATTAATTGGCACATTTTCATATGGACCACGTACATGTTGGAAATTTTACGAAAAATACTTCATTTTCACGATCACGCACACTTGTAATTAATTCTTATAGGTTGAGACATGTCAAAAGACACTGTCCTTAAGGATATTTCACCCGGTATGTTTGTATCCCCAGGATTCAACAAGCTCTTCTAGTACAAAACTAGGAGCCAGAATCTAACAAAAAATTTAAAGAAGAAACCCAACACACTAAGGGGTCGTTTGGTGTGATGGATAAGGAAGGTTAATCCCGGGATAATTTTTAAGTAGGCCTCAATTCATTGTTTGGTTGTAAAGGATGGGATAACTTATCCCAGGATTAACAATTAGTACTGGGATAAGTTATCC